>JADBHU010000396.1:0-38938 GCA_017140155.1 Fusarium devonianum | reverse complement strand
CCCCGGGCACCCTTTTCCGCCTACTGGCCAGCCGGCTTCCCTCCATCACATGAAGATTCCCGGCTGATAATATCCTGCAGGAAGCAATGGATGACAAAGTACCAGGACCGTCTTCAGATGCCTTGGCTCTCTTGACTTGCTCGCTCGCCTGGCACCAAAGATAGCAAAGTATCGAGGGCGGCAGTAAGAAAAAAGTTAGCGTTATCCCCGCCTGGATATCGGCCATGACCCGACTTTCAAGCCTCTCCCCACCGCTGGAGAACCCCACCTCCTCACCTGCGCAACTCCACTCTACTGACAAAAAGACCCGACTCTACGTTATTATCCTACCCATACCTTACTGGAAGCCCATTTCTCGCCCGCTCACTGGCTCTTGATCCACCAACCACCCTTACCTAGCCGCTTTTCCTTCTCTTCGTCCTCGTTCGCCCGCATCACGACCAGCTCCTCATCACCCACCAAACCGTCTTTTTCGTCGCCAACATTCCAACTGGATCACATTTTCAACCTGCTCTTCCATCGACTGACCTCGAGGTCTGGGAAATTTTGTCGCTTTCCGTAGCAGCTGCTCTTTTCTACATGCTCATAGGCTCTCCGTCTGTATCGCTGCCAGATATTCCCGGTGCATGTACCACTGCCGATCGACCGGTCACTTTCTTCGACTCGATCGCATACAAGCCTGCATCTCGAGCGCCCAGAGTTTCTCTCGCTTCGCCTTCGCCGCTCGATAGTGCGCCGTCTCCGATCCGATTACCTCTCCGCTTTCGGTGCTGTTGACGCAATTCGTTCCCTCGCAGCGCCCATTGAAGCTGCCCACCGAATATTCGCTCTCCGCATAGACCAGATTCGTGTCTACACGCCATTCCCCGACGCTTGCCGTCGCCTTGGCCATGATGAGTTCGACGGCTTGGGACAGGCAGGACCAGGCCATGGCCTCGACTGGCGATGACGATTTCCACCAGTTCCTCGACATGAGCGGCATGGCCAATCTGGGAGACGCCATGCACTTTGACTTCCAGGGTTTCCAAGATGGCTCAGCGCA
The DNA here is from genome assembly GCA_017140155.1 of Fusarium devonianum. Taxonomy (NCBI): domain Eukaryota; kingdom Fungi; phylum Ascomycota; class Sordariomycetes; order Hypocreales; family Nectriaceae; genus Fusarium; species Fusarium devonianum. The sequence continues at coordinate 37,896 of JADBHU010000396.1, read as the reverse complement.
AGGCCTCATGAACCAACCGCGCGATGCTCCCGATACGATCATGACCGACAACGATAATCGAGCCCTCATGTCTGCGGCGACAACGATGCCTATGTCAACATCGGCAGGCCAACCCACCATCCCGGCTCACATGATGACGCCTGCGAGCGATCCCATCTCCAACATCGATGCCCAGATCCAATATCTGCAACAACAAAAGTTTCAACAGCAGCAGCGCCAGATGCAGGAGCAACAAGCCGCTTTCTTTCACAACCACAACCACTCAGTTCCACCAACACCGCAGAGCCTTGAAATGCCCAACAGTGGCCAGTTCTACTCCCAGGCCGAACAAGTCTCTCAGACAGCCGCCTATGACAGGGGCTATCACCAGCGCATGGCCGATCAGCAAGATGTAAGTCTCCAGTGCCTCTGCCCACCAACAAGAAAGGGCATGCAATAGCTTCCTTGCACTCTTTGCTAAATATTACCCAGATGGCATTCACGCCTCTCGTCTCGCCTGCGGTGACTCCTCTCGATCCTCACTTCTCCATGGACAACGCCTTCACAGTCCCCGGTGCCTACTTCAGCCCATTGACATCGCCAGCACTGCATGCGCAAAATGATGCCTCTTCAATCTATGATCACCGTCACACAAATACGAATAACTCACCGATTGAGATGGATCTTGAGACCTCGGCTCCTGTCCCATCCGCCCTGGATCTGGCCAAGAAAGCGAGGAAGAAGGCAGCAAGCAAGTCGAGAGGAAAAGCCAGTATCCGCAGCTCGCCTATAGTCAAGCCACAACGTCGGAAAATAGGACCCAGTCCGGCCATTGTCTCCCAGGTCCTCAATGAAGTTGACGAGAGTAGTGGTTCATTCCTTCCTATGCCTGCAACATCAACCGAGACATCGGCAGAGGAGAACTCTTCAGTATCCCCCGAAGCTCTCTTAGAAATGCCGCCGCCCCCGATCCCCAACCGGAGGTCGACAAGTAAATCGCCCTACATACAAGCGCAGAATGGAGACCAGCAGACACCAATCTCACTTCCCGCAGACAGGCAGCAAGCTCCAGCTACCCCGGCCTCGCTCATGAAGTTGCCAGCATCCAGGGCGAACAAGCAAGCCGCCGAACACCATGAACCCGTTGTCTCTGAACACATCGAGTCTCTCGAGTTACCCGAATCGGTTTCCGGAAAGCCGCTCGCCCGAACCAGCTCACGTTTGTCTGTGCAATCCCCCACAGTAGAGGCTTCTGTTGGCAAAGGGTCTAACTTCCAGCCTTTGCCATCCCCTGTATTCACGAGGCCTTCGGGTCCCGCGTCTGCGAGCGCAAGTCCTCAGTTGGCCCCCGGATCCTCGGGTCCATCCGCACGGAAAACGCCTCAGCTTGCCCCACGGTCGAGCAGGAAGCGGTCAACAGGCTCAGTCCAAGTATCGCCCGCCTTGCTGCCGAGGATCTCCCCCAGTATCAAGCCTCTGCTCCCCGGCACGCCTGGTATGACGCCGGCGGAAAGTGCAGCTTCACAGTTGCTCATGTCAAAGTCCAACTACCAGAACATCCTGGAAGGCAACAAAGTGCCGGGTGTATCTTATCCAAGCGAACTCTCGACAAACCTCACATCGAAGCGGACATCACACAAGATTGCTGAGCAGGGCCGTCGCAATCGGATCAACTCCGCGCTGCAGGTTATGGCAGGGCTCTTGCCGGGCGGCGACAAGGCAAATATTGTCGAGGAAAACGACAAGAAAGATAAACAAGCAAATTCTCAAAACAGCAAAGCCAGCGTTGTGGAGAATGCCATTGTGCATATGAAGAATCTGGAACAAGAAAATATGGATTTAAAGAATGAGTTGGAAGAGCTTAAAAAGCGACTCGAAGGTTTAAATGGGACCGCCGACAGCACAGCATGAGACAAGATGACAGGGAGGCAAGAACCTGGATCGTTGGCTTGAACAATATCACGCGGACCGGAGCTCGTGTTTGGGATGGGTCTAATACCTTGGATGTCTAGTTCTTTATTTGCATAACGGCTATTGGGCGGCAGCGGATCTTTATAGTGCTACTGTTGTGGTATCTTCTTGGGTAGGCGAAGCGCAACGAATGATAGATGGGCGGTTTCAGGCCAAACTGTATTGGGGAATGGTGTTCTATGATATCACGGTGTCGAGGGGAGTTGGTATGGGGTCATGGGCTTTTGACGGAGCACCACGATAATAGATGGCTCGGCTGCGGCATGGTCGGCGGTCGCGCAGTGAAAAGCATACGTCAGGTTGTACACGACAATATATACCACATTTGAAAAACGACCGAGGAAGAGGTGTCTGTGATGGGCGAGGTAGACTTAGAAGTTCTGAGATATCATGGCCTTGTTGTTGTTTGGCCAAGGACATCAGTATCTAGCTGCTCCATAACCTCCACCACGAGCTTCAGGCTCTCCATGAAGCCGTTGACAGCGACGCGCAGCATGCGATTGGTGGTGGCTTTGTATTGGACCTCGAGGACCTGTGCCTGTGCCCCGTCGTCGCTGGGGCCTTGAGTCGGCGCCGGGACAACGGTGAGCTGTCGCCTGACAAGTGGAGAGAGTTCGGGGTCCACCTGGATGGCCTTGAGAGCGGTCGTGGCCAGCCGTGTGCTGGGAAAGGGTACGTTGAGGACACTGCGCGTGCGGGAAGCAAAACAAGGGTTAGCAACATGCCGTCATGGGAGAGGGATGATCCCACAGCACAACAACGCCTGGGTGGTCATCACAGGATGCGAGATGGACAAGGAAAGGGAGGGGGAGTGGCTTGCATCGAGCAGGGAAACTCGGGATCGGGAGTGGCGGCCATGGCTGTCATTGCTCAAGCATTGCAGTGTCTCTCTTGTGATCCGTTCCCTTTAGTAGTAGCAGTAGTAGTCCTCTCTTGTTAAGCAAGGGCAGCTTTTTGGCCGTTCGGCGCGACTATATGGAGGGGAGGGGGTGGCAAAGGGAAGGGCGTCGAGGAGAGGGAGATGGAATGTAGATTCGGAGTTAGTTGAAGCGCAGGGGGGGGGACAGTCTGTCCGGTTGTTTTGGCTGGGCGTTTCGCAGGGGGGCCGCTTCGCTATCTGTGTTGCGCTCTTGTCTGAGGTTAGGTTCAGTTTCGCCCGTGTGTCTGTTCTGCACGCGGGGAGAATATGATAGGCGGTGGGGGATTATCTTCGGGGCGCAGGGCGGCAGCCACCTTGGACTTGCCCTGGGGCGGGAGCTATTATTGAAGAGACGGGTTTGTTTTTGTCTCTCATCAGCCACATCCAGCCACAGCAGACACATCTAAGCTTCGGCCCAGTTTGGGACGAGAAGCGGCCCGGGCAGGATGCAGCCACAGTTAGCGGCGGCTGCCCCAGGCGCGTTGCCATGGCGATGAGTTGCCGGCCCACCCACAGACAGCAACAAGGGGCGGCTGCTGTTTTGGGCAGGGGTCTCACCAAGCACAGAAAATAACAGACGGTCAGATCAATCCCATACAAAAACATCGTGGGCCCATCTCGGTATTGACATCGTCAACCACGACCTTCTCTTCTCTCGCATCCGACTTCCCTTGGTGTCTCTCTTGTCCGTGCTGGACACCCCGATCGGGCTCTTTCCCCTTTACGCCTTCAATCCAGCCATCGACGTCCTTGCTGCAGGTTCCTGTTGATTGCCAACGACCCCCTTCGTCACCGCCTGCCTGGATCACTTCCGTGAAAGTGAAACATCGTCACTTCTTGAATCTCTCCGGTTGTGTATATTTATTCTCTCTCGGCTTCCCGATCGCAATCGCAGCCTCTTGTCGTCGCTTCCGGACGGTATCACCGCCGGTCATTCAGTCTGAAGAAAGAAGCGCAAGCCAGTCACAATGGCGCCTTCTACCCGGCAGTCGCAAAACATGGCGCAGGTTATTGAATACATCCCAGGTATGCCCGAGCCACTGTGATGCTTCTTTTCTTCACTCGTTTGGAACAATGGCCGCTTGGTTGCTATAAAGTCATGTCGCATTATTATCCTGTCCCGTCCCAGGCGCTGTCCATAGGGCAACCTTGTATCATCGACGTCAACCTCAATGTCAACATCCCTTACCAGACCACGGCGCTAATATATATCCCAGAGCGTCTCTATCTCGCCTCTTATCTTAACCCTCCCACCGCCGATACTCCTTTCCCTTACACTGAGGAGCCTGCGTCGCCCAGGAAGCGAAGCCAGCGAAGCGCTGCCGGCGCTACCCCGCTCGCCAAACCAAACCGCACGCCGCCCTGCTACTTCACCGTCGATGACACTCTCCTCTACAACGCTTTTCACCATGATTTTGGTCCGCTGCACATTGGTCACCTGTATCGCTTTGCGATTCAATTCCATGACATCTTAGGCGCCAAGCAGAACAAGGACCGTCCTATTGTGTTCTGGAGCGCCGCCGATCCCAGAAGTGAGCCCATCCACTGAAATGCGCACAGAGAAAGAGAAACTAATATTGTACCAGGCCGTGCAAATGCCGCCTGTATGCTCGCGTGCTACATGGTTCTCATCCAGAACTGGCCTCCTCATCTGGCCTTGGCACCAATTGCGCAGGTTGATCCTCCGTTGATGCCCTTCCGCGACGCAGGTTACAGCCAGGCCGATTACGGCATTAGTGTTCAAGATGTTGTCTATGGTGTGTGGAAGGCCAAGGAAGAGAAGTGCTGCGATCTCGACAACTTTGATCTGGATCAGTACGAGCGGTACGAGCGGGTTGAGCATGGGGACTTCAACTGGATTACTCCCCACTTCCTGGCATTCGCCTCTCCTCAGCACACCCCGATTGCCAAGATCACCGAGGGATCCGAGTTGTACCCATTGCTCCCACGAACGCATGCCGCTGTGGATGCTCATCCTACCTTGCCTCAGCCTTTCAAGAATGTGCTGAAGCACTTCTCTGACAAGAACATTGGCCTGGTCGTGCGGCTCAACTCACAACTCTACTCTCCTTCCTACTTCGAAGCTCTGGGTATCCAGCATCTTGACATGATCTTTGATGATGGCACATGTCCCTCGCTCACTACCGTCCGCAAGTTCATCAGACTTGCTCACGAGACCATCACCGTCAAGAAAAAGGGAATTGCCGTCCACTGCAAGGCCGGTCTCGGCCGAACAGGTTGTTTGATCGGTGCCTATCTCATCTACCGCCACGGCTTCACTGCCAACGAGGTCATCTCCTTCATGCGATTCATGAGACCTGGCATGGTTGTGGGCCCCCAGCAGCACTGGTTGCATCTCAACCAGGGCACCTTCAGAGAGTGGTGGATCGAGGAGCGAATCGAGCGAAGGCTCAGGCGAGAGATGGCTGCTACCAACCCCGTTCCCAGCACACCCATCCGTGCCATGCAAAAGACTTCCCTGCGAAACGGCCAAGCATCAACACCCCCCAACCGAAGCCCCTCGAACCGTACCCCGCTGAGCGAGGTCGACCAGGACCGCAATAACATGGGCGTCCAGGAAGACTACCTGCCAGCACCTACGCCGGGTCAGCCACGGAAGACCGTACGAGATCGTCACCACCCCTATCAGCGCTCAACTTCCAATGGAACTGTAGTCGAGGGGCAGCAAACTGTTGAAGAAGAGACTGACATCGTGGCCATGCATCGCCAGACTCATGGCACTGAGTCCGACGAGGAACTGCACCTGCGCATGCGCAGCCACCGAAAGGTCTCTCAGTCACCAGGCCGCAGTGAAAAGCTAAGGTCCATCAGCCAAACGACGACGTCGATTTACATGATCGACAACGATGCGTCGCAGGATGCAGAGAACATCGGATCTGTGCGAACCAAGAATGCTGATCGTGTCGCGAGCACCCCTGGTGTTCTGACCAAGGTCCGTGGCAGCAAGCGCCAGGGCGAGTCGCCTCTCCGAGCGAAGGAGACTGCCGGTATTCGAAAGACCAGCGGCAGAGTAGGCAGCGCCAGCCATGCGACGTCGGCAACAGCGTCCTCGACGGCTCGCAAGGTCTCTGGAGCTTAGAAGGCCGGAGCCCAGCGAGCGCAGCCGCTTCAGCACGCGTCGGCGAAACGCAACAGGTTGTACGACTCTACATCACGATCATGACTCACGTACGCCACAAGCGATCTAATGTCCTGCATGCATTTGGTGTTTCAGGCTCGAAAGGGATAAGATGGGCGTTTTTTGTTTGAATGCTCAACCAAAATGTTGCTGTGGTTGTTTCTCTTGAAGCGTTGGCTGTGTGGCTACTTGCCACCTCCAAGCTGCAAGCTGTGCGATCCAAGCAGTATGCATACATCACCTCGACCATGGTATCGAACGGAGTTTGTTTTGGCCAGGGAGGGCACAAATGGAGAAACATAGTTGAAGACGAATCGTCACTATCAACGGGAAGTGGAGAGCATATGGAGTTTCAAGCTGCGAAGGCGTACCGGCAAGGGATACTGAAAGTGTTGTTATTGTTTATTGGTTTGCTATCTTGCGAACATCGGAGTATGGCATGGCATTGGCTTTTTCATTATTGCGTATACTCACAGCACCACCGGGTATGAGAGAAGTCAGCGGGCTTTTACGGCTATTATATATTTCAGAGAACTGAAATAGACTTGCATACTGTTCAAAAAAGTGTTCACAAATCACTCAGGCACTGTTTTTATTTGATTGCTTGATACACTCGTGAGTTGCTCTGGCTTTGTTTATCCATGCTGAGTGGTGAGCAGGTCAGCTTGTTCTGCTCTCTCAAATGATTCAATTTCGCTTCATGTCATTATACGCTGATGTTTTCCAAGGCTGTCACAACTTCCTCCATCACCTTTGCAGCTTCGGCACTCGTCATCTCCTCACTCACACTCAGGCATTTGTCCACAACATCACGGTACCGGCGGCCGACTTTGCTCCCCAAACCCGGAACAAGAACAGCACGCACGACCTTGTCACGCCACCGCTCAGCAGAATAGTGAGGCTTGTGATACGCCTGGAGGACCTTCCACAGCCCGATCTCCAGGAGGACGAGACCCAGACTATAAATGTCTAGGGGCTTACAATGCGAAAAGCCTCGCAGGGACGCCGGGTGTCGGTGCAGCGTAGCAATGGACGGGTTTCGCGGTGCAACTGATAATGCCGTGTCGAGGTCTGGTCGTGAGGCGTCGAAGCCGGTGAGGTACGGCCGCTGAATCTCTGGGACAAGGGCAGCGGTTGCAGTGGGTGAGTGCGCAGACGACGAGAAGGCGGAAGGAAAGAAGAGGATGTTTGCGCTGCAGAGACTCTTGTGCAGCCAGTCGAGGGAGTGGAGAGACCACAGCGCAACGGCGAGGGTGTGAGCGAGGCGGACGCGGTCGTCGAGGTGGGGCGTCTTGAGATCCGGGCTGGCGATGAGCTCGTGGAGCGTTGAGAAGGAGGGCGACGGCGCCTTGTACACGAGGCCGTAGCGGCACTGGGCGGTGTCGTCGACGTAGCCGAGACAGTCGATGCTGTGGAGGTCCGGGTGGCACGACGAGGCCGAGTGCATCATGCGGGCGAGGTCGTCGAGGCGGCGGACGTGGGCGACGCGCTCGTCCACATCGTCACGGTCATAGACTACCCACTCGATGATCACGTCGCCTGCGGCCTCGTGGCGGGCATTGCAGCGGCTGCTTCGGCCGCGCTGCCCGTGGCTGCTGTCGTTGTCAGACAGGGTCAGCGTGTGGCGGGGGACCTTGAGGGCGAATGTAGGCTTGAAAGACGCCTGCGGCCGGGCGTCGAGGTTGATGCGGAGCTTCTTGAGGTTGGCTGAGGCGGTGAGCTTGGGGTAGACACCTGTGGAGGCGGTCTCGAGGAGGGAGAGCTGGGTGAGGTCGCGCTGGGCGGACTCGAGGAGCTGGTGTGTCCAGGTTCGCTGGAAGGATGGGAGGTGAGAGACGGGGAAGAGGCGCTCGAGGCCGTCGTTGAATTCTTTGAATGGAAGATATCAGTCAACGTTGACAATCAAAGCCATATATGCTCTTGTATCATGAGTGGAAGTACCTCTTAGGTCGACGAGAAGGTTGGTGAACTTGTCCTTGTCTGTTAAAGTGAGTGGTGGAACTGTGCAGCTCTTGAGGTGAGGTAATATTTCGACAACTCACCTGCTATCACCCATTTGGCGCGTAGACCGATCTCTTTACCCCAGCTTCTCTCACTCGCAGCATTTGACACCTTATTGCAGCTGTTTGATCTCCGACTCTCCTCATCTCGAGACCCCTTTCTCGACGGCGACGGCGACTTACCTCCCTTGCTACCCTTCACCTCCAACCTCCCATTGCTCTCATTCACAAGCCCATATCTGTCCTTCAGCTTCTTGAAATCCGTGACCGCAGTGTGCAGCTCCTGCAGGATATCCAGCGCCAACCTCCTCAGCTGCGGGTTCCTCGTGCTCTCGAGGTGCGCCTCCAGCCTCCCCTCGGCGACGCCCCAGTCGCGGCCCCAGACGACGAGCCGCATCTCCTCGATGCGGACCTTACACAGTAGGCGCTGGCTGTCCGTGTCGAGGTTGGCGGCTGCCGTGAAGAAACCATAGGCTTTGACGCAGCCCTCAAAGAGTTGGCCGAGAACGCCTACTACAGCGAGGGCGGTGCCGATGGCTTCGGCCATTCTGAGGGGTTGGGGCTCAGGGCGAAGCAGTGAGCGGCGTTGAGGCAGCTTGATGGGTTTCTGATCCAGCAGCGCGACGTTGGGGTCTTTGTTTAATCAGACAAGAACGCATTAAAAGCTTATGATGAAATCCTTGTGTTAAAGACCGCAGTAGGCTAATTCTTCATTTACAGTAAGGATAAGCTATAACATGCAGGCGCCTAACGACCAAAGTTTCTAGCAATTGTGGGATGCTGTGATCATTGCATACTACAAAGTATCCGAGCTGACACTCACATGAAACCTGCTTCAACCGTCCGGCAACATTTAAATTACGATTGACTTCTATCTTTTGAGAGATACTGGCCATGTCATTGTCTCTTTCGATGGATGAAATGGTTATCGTTCCAACACCACCTAAGGTACCTTAGGGTAAGATAGGTAAGTAGGGTTGATATGGAAGCCCAGTCACGTGACTAGTTAATTCCGATAAGGATGTCAGTCATCCTTCCTTCTACCTATCCGCCAGATATGAGACTGCCTTTGATGACCTTAAAATGTTTTGCGCCTTGAGCAACTACTCCGTGCTACACATCATCTCTTCAATTCCTGATAATGCAATTCTAGATCAAGTACTTCCTTATCTTGTTTATGACCGCTTGGACTCCTCTTGGTTGCATTGCAAATTTCTTCAGTGCGTACGAGTGGCTTCTTGCACCCAAAGCGCCGTGCATTACACAACCCTGTCATGACGATCTTCTCACCTAGCTTGTTAGTTTGATATGTACAAATCAGACAGCGTACTGCTGCTGCGACCTTTAATTCACAGTCAATGATGCCAAAATCCTTTCACTGCAGCATCTGTTGCATCGCATTCAGCCTGTAGCTCTCCCTCCGCTCCATCAATTGCGAGTGTCGACCGCTGTCGACAATCTGGCCGCCTTCGACGACAAAGATTACGTCGGCTTTCTGCACCGTATGTAATCGGTGAGTAATGGCCAGCACTGTCGTGCCCCGCGACGCTCTCTCAAGACCCTCTTGGAGCGCGGCTTCACTAGCAGCATCCAGCGCACTCGTGCTCTCATCGAGGAGGAGTAGACGCGGACGACGGACTAGAGCACGGGCAATGGCGAGGCGTTGTCTCTGACCACCGGACAAGCGAGAGGCCGAGGGACCGCATTCAGTATCATACCCGTCTGGCAGGTCTGCGATCACGTCGTGGATGTTGGCTAAGCGGCACGCCTCTTCGATCTCGGCGTCGGTGGCTTCGTGGCCAGGAGGGGCACCCAAGCCGACGTTGAAACGAACGCTGCCGTCGAAGAGGGCTGGCTCCTGCGGCACTAGGGCAACCGAGTCGCGGAATGAAGTAGGAAGCTTGGCAATGTCCTGGTCATCGATGGATACAACACCAGCAGTCGCCTCGTACAGCCGCTGCACAATATTCATGATGGTGGACTTGCCGGCCCCAGAAGGACCCACGAGGCCGCAGAACTGATTAGGTGGAAGTGTGAATGAGACGTTGTCGAGAATGGTGACATCCGGACGGCTCGGGTAAGCAAAAGAGACGTTCTTGAAGGCCACCTTGGAGCCACCACGACCTCGGTTGTGATGGGGGCTGCCGGCCTTTGTCTCTCCAGAGGCCTCGACATCGTTGACTGACTTTGAAGGATCAGCCCCAGGCTCACCTGTGTGGGTGCTGGAACCCATGTTGACAACTGTCATGACTCGAGACAATGCCAGACGTGCCCGTGAAAACTCTGGGGCTAGAGAGAACATGCCACTCCAGAGCTGGGCGCTCGTCAACATGGCCACGAGGATGATGAGGAAGTCCTTTTGGGTGTACTCCCCTTTCATGATGAGCTGCGAGCCCCACCAGTAGGCTAGGGCGTTGATAAAGGTGCCTGTGGTGTACGAGATGGCGAGCCAGATGTTTGTTGTGACCGAAGCGCGTACCACCTGCTTCCGTGGAGGAGCTAGCAGACGTGCAAAGCCATCCATGTACTCATTCTCAAGCGATAGGACAGCCACGGTGCGAATCGACTGAATGGCCTCGGTGGCAAGCGAAGTGGCTGTTGAGAATGCCTCGCGGTGACGTTCTTCGTAGCGCGCCAACATGCGCAGCTGCATGAAGCCAGAGCCGAGCAGGATAGGAAGCGTCACCAAACACACCAAGGCAATCTTCCAAGCAAAAATGTGGGATATGATGATGGCAATGACGACGTTGATGCAGATAGCGAAGATGGTACCAAACGTCGAGCCACTGAAGGCGCCGACGGCCATAGCGTCTTTGGTGATGATGGATAGCAGGCTAGTCGGTGTACGACCTTCAGACTGATGCCAGTGAATACGCTGCTCGAGAAGAGAGCGAAACGAGAGCACACGTAAGCTATAAAGGAGCTTCTCACCGACGATGCCGAAGCCCCGCCAGGCGAAGAAGTTGGCGATGAGTTCGACGCCCGCAAGCATGAAGAATAGACCGGCGAAGAAGCGGCCCAGGTATCGAATTCGCTCAACGGTGCTTTGACAAGGGTTGAGTGCTCCAACTGTGAAACCAAAGATGATACCTGAGCCGGAGAAGGTAGCTCCAACAAAGAGAGCAGCGACCATAGCAACAACGAACCAGCCGAGAGACGGCCGGATTAACCAGGCGAGACCTTTAATGACGGAGCTGTAGGGCTTTTCAACGTCCAGCTCCTGGTCCTCAACTCCGTCTTCCTTTTCTTCGCCTTTGCTCCTCTCATTTTCCGAGGACTGAGCTTGGGTGTCGACCTCGTGCTTGGTCTCAGAAATCTCAGCCTTTTCGCTCAGGTGGCCATCGTTTCTGAGAGTCGACGCGTCCAGTGAATCACCAGAAATAGATTCCGATTCGCCCCTATTTGCAGTACCCACTGTCTGCAGCCTGGCCATGCGCTGGAACTCGCCATCCTCCTTGGCCATGAGCTCGGCATAAGTTCCCTGCTCGACGACACGACCGGCTTGCATCACGACTATACCGTCGGCATTGCGGATCGTTGAAAGACGATGAGCGATGGAGACGATGGTTCGCCTCTCAGCAGCGGCCCGCTCAACAGCGAGCTGGATTCTCTTCTCACTAGCAGAGTCAAGAGCTGCCGTCGCTTCGTCGAGAACGAGGATCTCTGGATCACGGATCAAGGCACGGGCAAGTGCAATTCGCTGCCGCTGGCCACCACTCACGAGGGTGCCCTTAGGGCCCGCAGACGTGCCATAGCCGGACTCGAGACGCTCGATGAAGCCGTGTGCATCAGCCTGTTCAGAAGCGTGGCGAATAAGTTCAGCGAGCTCAGCAAAATCGGGTCCCAGAGACGCCGCTGAAGAAAGCGCCTCTTTGCCCATTGTACCCAACTTGGCGAGCTCCGGGCCGTTGAGTAGCTTCTTCAGATGCTGGTGGGCGGGCTTGGGGGAGTTCACGAGACCAAGTGCAATATTTTCCAGGATTGAGCGGTCAAGGAGAGAAGGCTCCTGCTGAACAAAGCTGATGAAGCTGCGAAGCGATCTGACGTTGAGCTCACGCAAGTCGTGCCCTTCAATCTCGACAGTGCCCTCTACAGGATCGTGGAGACGTGCGATCAGAGCCGCGATGGTGGATTTACCGCTGCCCGAGAGACCGACGATGGCTGTGTATTGGCCAGCAGGGAACTCCAAGTCTACGTTCTCTAGAACGAGCTGACCAGGCCGGGACGGATACTCGAACGAGACGTTGCGGAAGGCCAAGGACTTTGCAGGGCTCGGAGAGAGCACCACACCGGCGTCTGAGGTGCCGTCAATGGCAGAGGGAGCGTTGATATCCTGCATGAGGCGCTCATACGCTGACACTGCGGCTCCAAGGAAGGGCAGCGAGGGAGCCATTCCGCCAAGCATGACGCATGCGTCTACGAGAAGGTAGACGATAGCGTAGATCTGACCGACGCTGGCATTGTCACTATCCTTGGCCACAGAATCGGCGATGAGGATACTGCCCTGCCAAAAGGCGAGCGCGTTTCCCGAATAGGCGATGAAGTAGAGTAAGCCGGTCTGGACAGCTGCAATGGAGGCCTTGACTATTGCATGCTTTTGGGCGAGTGCCATGTGCTCGGAGAACTTGGCCTCGAGGCGAGGAGCAGCGCCAAAGGACTGGACAACAGCGATGTGCGAGAGCGCCTCTGAGGCAATGGACGATGCCGAAGCGGCAGCATCGTTCTGTCGTGTCGCAAACTTGCCCAGATATCTCCCGCCGAGGATACCCGAGAGGAGGAAGGCCGGCAACATGCAGACAAGCATGCCAGCGAGCTTGGGTTGCTTGGTGAAGGCAATGACGAAGACTGTGACGAAGAAACTTATGGTGGTGATGATGTTGCCAACCTTTTCCGACGTACCAGCCTGGACGGCGGTGATGTCGCCGTTGAGACGGCTCGACACTTGGCCTGAGGCGCCGCGGATGTCGAAGAAGTCTGGGGGTTGACGCAGGAGAGCTGAGACATAGCGAGTTCGCAAACGCTGGGCTAGGCGCTGACTGATGATGTTCCAGCACGTCAGGTGGCCATAGATGAGGACAAGGGCAATGGCACCAATGTAGGCAGTCTTGATGACCTTATCGTTGATGGACGACTCGTACTCGAAGGGGTCTACGGAAGCGCTCTCGGCCCCGGAGCTATCGCCATCGGCAGCACACGTCGCACCGTTGACGTTGTCGATGAGCTGGCCGAATAGGACGCCCATGAGCGGGAACGGAACACCAGCTGCTACGGCGCAGAGGGTGCCGCAGGTGATGAGGGAGATATCAACCCATGTAGGCGAGGCAGCAAAGAGGAGTTCAATATAAATGAAGAGTCCCTTGAGTTTCTGGAGCCAGGTTAGTTGGTGACGGCTAGTATTGCACTGGAAGCAGGAAATGGAAGTCTAGAGCAGAATATGAAAACTCACTGAAGAGACACTGTTCCCCTTCTCGGCTGGCGCCTCGTTTTGGCGCTCGGCGGCCATGATTTAGCCTACTGCTTTGGATCCCAGTTGGAACTCTGACGACAACAGAGGCTCGACTTTACGTGGTCCAGGGGAAAACCAGGTGTTTACTTTCGGAGTTCGAAAGGTACACACTCTCGGCCGAGGAAGGGAAGCAAAGCCCAAAGGCAGAAGAAAAGGAAGTAAAGGACGAGGACGAGGAAACAGTACGAGTGTCGTCATTCAGTCCAGCAGTGATTTACAAAGCGGCCGATGTAGGAGCTCTCTTGGCAAATACTGTAACTGACCTGGCAGCAAGGATCGCAGCTCAGGTCTGCACGTACACAAAAGCCGCAACAACGGTACTTGCATCACCATCTTGGATCGGCGTGATTGCCTTGAAAGGGCGCAAAGGGGCAAGTAGGGTTTCGTAGTGAGTCGAGAGACTATCAACGGCCCACCAGAACCTGCAGGACAGCGGTTGTCGTGGTCAAGGGAAGCGCTGGATTAGGGTCAAGATCAGCGCTTTTAGTATAATTGTAGTCACAAGAGGGCCACTGCTGAGTGGGGAGGCAGAATGAGTAAGTGTTTCCTCACGGACCGGGCTTACAGAGCCTGCTCCTTGCTCGCCAATCCTGCAAGTAGAAGAGCAAAGTGACAGAGAACAGAATGCTTCGAAGTGATGTACTACGTAGTACATGCAGTAGCAACGAGTCAAGGGAACGGGAGAGACAACGGCATGGGTTTTATTGGGGACGCAATGAATTTGTCCAGTCGGGATAATGCGCGAGTGTCTTCCGCGGACCCATAGGAATTCTCCGTTGCGGGGATCGCGAAATGAGATGCCTAAAGTTGCCAAGCAAGGGTGAGGTGGTAAAGTTCGCCACCTCGGATCAGATAAGATGGGCTGATTGATATGATAAGATGTGCGACTGGAGCCGCCAAGCCATCGCGAGAGGAGGCCTTCGGAGTTGGTCGGAAAGAAGACATGGTGAGGATACCGCAGCAACCGAATCCGGCTCGTCAAGGCCTGAAGCGAGGGAGCTTTTGCAGCTTTGGACGACAGGGGTTCACGAGGCCCTGTCCATTCTGCGACATGGTAGTTAGTTTGTCGTCCGTCGTCTTGGCGGCCTCGGCACTTCCAATCGCGCCATAGATCAGATAATTAGCGGCGTTTACTTGCAGGGCTTGGTAGGGATAACTCTCGTAATCGCCGCCCATGTTGATTGGGCTGCGATGGAAAAGATAAAAGGAAAAATGGCGCATTGTGGGGTGCGGGATGAAGCCACCTCGGACTGGCGGGCCATTGAAAGGAGGGGCCGGTCAGTTAAAGTTAGTGCTTTTAGGTAGAGGCGCTACAGGAGGCGTTTTTAAGCTTATACGCACCACGGCAGCGACTGCTCAGCATCAACCACCAAGTTTCCTTTTCATGACGCTTGTAGATCTGGTGCTGAAGATCCCCTCTGGAGCCCCAAAAGGGCTCTTTTGAAGTCACATTCACAAAGATGCGCAAGTATACGGACACACCTGCTGCAGGGGCTGTTTTGACTCGCGGTTCGCTTCGTATTTGGGCCGCCCGTTTCTTTTCCCTTGCATGCTGCACTGGTCCGGGGGTATCCCGTGGCTGATTTGCCCTGTATTAGGTCTGCATCATTCCAGACGGAGAGAGGAAAAGAATAGCGGATACGCCAAGACGGCAAATTTCCCATCTTGGTGCGACGTGCGTGTCTGCGTTGTTGACGATGCAGCGTCAGCGTTCCATTCTGTAGGGGACCAGAGGCCAGTGGTAAGGGGGGAAAGGAAGAAAAGAAAGAAAGGGAAGGGAACCGCCAAGGATCTCTCCTAGGTATTCATCCTACGAGGCCAGGATGGAGGCTGTGCAGCTTCAAGCTTGCGTTCTTGGACGAGGGACAGGGACGCGCCAAGATGGTGATCTTCACAGAGCGCTCCTCCGGCGGCTCCATTGACTGGTTCTTGGTGCAGGATGCATCACGGTCCTCCGATGATCAGCAGCGTTCAAATGATTGCGCTCTGGTGCTTCAGCGTAGTTTGTATTCCTGTGCTCCAGATATATAAAGATGGGAGGGGGGCGAAGTCGAAGGAGGACGCTGTAGGAGAGCTTCCCACGACGACGACGACGCACAAGCGAGAGAAAGACAGCGTCACTCACAGCCTTATATCGTCTTCCTCTTCTTCCTCTTCTTCCTCTTCCAACCAACTGCTGCGTTGCACCATGAGCCAAAAAACGCTGCGGACTGAACGGCTCGAGCTGGTGCCTCTTGCGGCTGAGCACCGCGACTTTGTCTACCAACTGGACTCTGACCCCAAAGTCATGAAGTACATCGGATACGGGAAGCCGCTCGACGCCAACGACTCGAGCATCGTCCACAAGCTGCTCCTCGAGACGGCGTCGCTGGGCACGGGGCTCGGGTGCTGGGCGGCGTTTGCCGACCAGGCCTTTGTGGGCTGGTGGGTGCTGGCGCCGAGCCAGACCGAGGACACGCCGCCGCAGGTCAGCACGCAGAGGGCCGAGTTTGGGCTGCGGATCCTGCCCAAGTTCTGGGGGCGAGGGTACGCCAGGGAAGGGTCGCGCGCGGTGGTGAGGCACGGGCTGGAGGACCTCGGCGTGGGCGAGGTGTTTGGCGAGACCATGGCCGTCAACGAGGGCTCCCGGGCGGTCATGGCCAAGGTCGGGCTGAAGCACGTACGGACGTTCCACAACAAGTACGACGACCCTCCGCCTGGGATCGAGGAGGGCGAGGTGGAGTATCGGATCACCAAGGATGAGTGGGAGGGCATGAGCCGATGCGAGACAGAGTCGTAATTAGTTGTGTGCCATCAGCAAATCGATCGAGCCGTTTGAGCGTTTGAAAGCATTGCGCTCCAGTCCCGCGTGACATTAGCTGACTCGCGGATCGAAGAGGAACCGTTTTACCATGACCGATCAGAGATTATCGAGATAATATTAAGGACGGAGGAGGATGCCTGTAGCTTTGATCAACCCTGCGGTGGGGTGCTCCCCGAGGATACCACGCACTCTCTGGCGTTCCCAAGACATGTTACGTTCCCAAGACATGCTGCCCTTTTCGGACGATGGCCGGCTTCAGCGACCCAACTTGCGCGTCAGGTGCTGATGAAGAAAAAGCTCACATCCCGAAAAGCGCGCTGGCTCTGTGCCCTTTGTTGGTCAGAACCACGCGGCGACCAGGGCTCGGGTGGTGGGGGGAGGAGAAAGGGTTCCTTATATCAACCCCCCCTTGTCAGTTGGCGTTTTCTTGGCGTTAAGCGCGCTCGGCTGCACAGGGCAGGGATCAGCCGCTCCGGGCATAAGGTAGCTAGGGGAATGAATACTCTATCACTTCCGCAGCGTGACTGGCGCTTCTGGCAACGCTGGAACACGATGAATGCCCACGACAGGGCCCGGCCTGTCTGCCCCGGTGGAACCATTCCAGGGTTCCAAGGCCCATGTGCTGGGGGGGGCTTCTCACAGGGGTCGGCGTGGCTGCTTTGCACACCAGACGATCCCCAACAGCTACAGATGAAAAGAGTCAAAGATAGTCCCAAGCACCGGAGCCATCCAAGGACTCCCTGAATAAAGCAACTGGTTTGCGCTCGTCACCCGACCGAGTGGGACGATCAAGGAAGGGGACCAGGGCACAAGCCTGTACCAAGAGCTGCTCACCTTGTCTTCGTTAGTTGAGTAGAATCGAATCACTCGCGCTGGCGGTTGGATCTGATCCGTCAATCAGATTAGATAAAAATTCTCACCTCTTCCGATCTCGGGATATCCCCCGCTCGCTCGCCACTTGCAATGCGATTCTCGCCTGAGGAAGACGAAGCCTGTTTGTTCCTTAGCAGCTCTCGACTCTAGTCCCGAGGTCTTGGTACCGACTACTGCCAAACAGAGCCTGTCCGCCGCGTCTTCCTGGGCTTCTGTTAGTTCGCTGGGCCTCCCTCTCTCAGTTGAGATATCCGCCCCCGTTCATACTTTAAATATTCACTCTTCCGCTCTCTTCCTCCTCCCTCTACTCGGGTCCTGTATCTCTCACTTGTCTGACACTTGCTTACACACAATCCTCCCTCCTCCCCCCCCAAAAAAGTGTCCCGGAAAGGCTCACTCATACCAAGTGGCTCAGCAACAATGTCAGTCCTCGACAAGATCCGTGGCCTTCACGCGGCCAAGGATACCCAGGCTGGCTCAGAAGACGGCAACGCCGTGGTCACCAACACTGTCGTCAACAGCGACAAGGAGGCTACCGCTGGCCTTCCCAATGGCAGTGTAGACGACGACCGTCAGTCGGTGGCTCCCTCAGAGAACGCCCAGAACGGTGTCCAGGAGATCGAGGCCGTCACTCTCGTCTGGGACAAGAAGTCGCTGGCCGCCCTTTTGTGCCTGTAAGTTCCAAACCCAAGCACGGCCTCTCCACCCCAGAACCAAGATGGCTAACATCACGCCTCGCGCAGCATCTGGCTCCTCTTCCTCACCAGCGGGTTCCGCGCCTCCATCTTCACCGGCGTCCTCCCCTATCTCACCAGCAGCTGGCAGTCCCACTCGCTGCTCAACACCATCTACATCGTCGCCACCGCCATGACCGCGGCCTGCTACATCCCCATGGCCAAGGCCCTCGACGTCTGGGGCCGTGCCGAGGGCTTCCTCCTCATGGTCGTCTTCGCCATGCTGGGAATGATCCTCATGGCCGCCGCGCCCAACCTGTCCACCTTCTGCGCCGCCCAGATCTTCTACTCCATCGGCTTCAGCGGCATGATCTACGTCGTCGGGGTCCTCGCTGCCGACGCCACCAGCCTCCGCAACCGAGGCATCGCGTTCGCCTTCACCTCGTCGCCCTACATGATCACCGCCTTTGCTGGCTCCAAGGCCGCCGAGGCCTTTGTCATCGAGGTCGAGAACTGGCGATGGGGCTTTGGCGCCTTTGTCATCATCCTGCCCTTCGTCACCCTGCCCCTGTTCTTCGTTCTCAAGATCAACCTGCGCAAGGCCATGAAGCAGGGCCTTGTCCACACCACCAAGAGCAACCGCTCCATCGGGCAGAAGCTGTGGTACTTTATCACCGAGTTTGACGGTAAGTGATGAGAAACGAGCGCAACCGTATCCAGTAGCGCCCCAGTTGCTGACAGCATCCACTCGTAACAGTTTTGGGAGTCTTCCTCTTCGCTTCAGGCCTCGTCGTCTTCCTGCTGCCCTTCAACCTCTGGGCCACCGCCCCTAAGGGATGGGAGACGGGTTACATCATCGCCATGATCGTTGTCGGCTTCGTCACCCTTATCCTCTTCGGCCTGTGGGAGTACTTCCTCGCCCCCGTCCCCTTCATGAAGGGCAAGTTCCTCACCGACCGAAGCGTCATCGCCGCATGCCTCATCGACATGACCTACCAGTGCTCCTACTCGTGCTGGAACAACTACTTCCCCTCCTTCTTGCAGGTCGTGTCCAACCTCACCATCGCCGAGGCCGGCTACGTCAACTCGACCTTCCAGGTCGTCTCTGGCGTGCTCCTCTTCATTGTCGGCTGGGCCATCCGCAAGACCGGCTACTACAAGTGGCTCTTCTACTGGGCTGTCCCGCTCTACATATTCGCCCTCGGCCTCATGATCCACTTCCGCCAGCCCAACCAGTACATCGGCTACATCGTCATGTGCGAGATCTTCATCTCCATGGCCGGTGCCGTCTTCATCCTGGTCATGCAGCTGGCCGTCCTTGCCGCCGTCGAGCACCAGTACGTCGCAGCCGCTCTCGCCATGCTCTACGTTGCCGGTTCCATCGGCAGTTCCATCGGCTCTGCCATCTCTGGGGCCATCTGGACAAACACCTTTCTGCCCGCCCTCATGCGCAACCTCCCCGAGTCCGAGTTGCCCAACGCCGCCGTCATCTACGGCGACATCCGCACCCAGCTCTCCTACCCGATTGACAGCGAGGCCCGCATCGCTATCCAGAAGTCCTACGGTTACGCCCAGACCAGGATGCTTGCTGCTGGTTGCGGCCTCTTTGCCCTCTGCTTCATCTGGGTTGCCATGCTGCGAAACATCAACGTCAAGCAGACCAAGCAGACCAAGGGCACTGTCTTCTAGAACCGTGATCTAAGCTCCCTTGCAGACAACAACCAGCCGCGGTGTTGTCAGCGTGCCAATGCCCCGCACATATGACCTTCATAGAACAGCTTCCAGAAAAGGGGGCGCGCATAAGACCTATAAAAATGTTTAGTAACTAATGATGAAAAGTAGAGTCTGTTGGATATAACTCTTCAAATTAAAAACATGCCTGTTTTCCACTCGTTGGTGATGTTGATGTGTTTGCAGTCTTTGGGAACTTTCGAATTTTCCCATTCACTATATCCAACACTCATCTCAAGAATCTTCGCGAGGGTCTTTGCAGGGAGCAAAATTGGGCACTCTTAGGTTGACCATAGTAATGCAGGGCGAAACTTGCTATTCGTGGGAAGCGCGAGTACAAGTTGTAGTTAATTGGTGGCCAAGTAGGCGGAAAGATGACTGACACGTGTTCATTTACATCTTGAACAATGTAATCATCCCATCTTATAGATTGCTATAGAAGAAGCATCTGTAACTCCCTTAAAATCGTATCATGCTGGACCCAGTGTTTTTCTGCCCTTTCCAACTTCCGGTGGCGACAACCAACTGCACCGTTTTCGAACCGCTCCCAATATAAAAGATAATGCCCTGCCAACGCCGGACACCTCGGCGCCCAATTTGCGCGGAGCCAAGCTCCGTTTCCTGGCTCTAGTAGACCTTCTTCTTCTCGTCGATGCTGAACTGGCCGGGGCCGCTGTTGACCAGAAGCAGGAGTCCGCCGACGATGGAGAGAATCTGGAAGAAATCGTACTTGGCAAAGTCCTTGTGGGGGTGGTGCTCGTGCAGCTATACATTCAGAGTTAGCCGTCTGCTATCTGGGGGCTGCGAATGGCTGCTTGCGCATCAAAAACATACCGTCCAGAAGTTGTTCACAAAAAGGTTGAAGATGCTAAGAATCACAACCAGAAGAGTAGCGCTGTACTTGGCCTTGAATCCAACAACAACCATGACGCAGGCAATGCCGCCGAGGATGGAGACAAGGATGCGCCAAAGGGACCATTGGCCACTAAAGACGAAACCAATGAAGAGGAAGATGAGCAGGACACGGCCAGCCAGCTGGAAGTACATCTTGCGGTCCTTCTCGTCGATCTGAGGAAGTCCGGCAAAGGCCTTGGTCTTGCGGACCCACGAATCAGACAGAACCATGACCAGGCCGCCAATAACGGACAGGTTTCGGAGGAAGAAGTTGAGGTCGAAGATGAGGCCGTAGCCGAGGGCCTGGGTGATGACAACGCCCATGAGGCCGGCAACGCCGTAGTCGGAATGCTTTCGGACGATGACAAGAACGGAGCACGAGAACATGGCGACGATGTTGACGAGCAGGAAGAGGTGCGTGATGCCGGAAGGAACTGCAACGTGTTAAAAGTCAGGCCTCTCTACCAGGCCAGAGGATCGAGGCTCTTACTATGTCTGTAATCCTTGAGGTACAAGAGCTGGTCGGACCATTGAGTGATGATGCGGAGGGCATCCTCAAAGAAGGTCACGACGATCAGGAAGCGGCCAATGGCTGGGAGATAGCTATTTTTACCAGGGTTAGAACCAGCTCCTGGAGGCTCCCCCCACCCGGGAGACACTGGCGGAGCTCAACTCACGGCTTCAAGGGCTCGCTGATGGTGTCGAGCGCATCCTCGATCTTGCTGGTGTAGGGCCTGACCTGCTCGAGGAAGCCCTCACCCTGCTGGGGCTCCGCGCTGGACGAGGCACCACCGTAGGGCGCGGGGCCGCCGAGGCCGTAGCCGGAGTTGAATCGCTGGGACATGGCTGAAGCTATCCAGTTGCTGTTCGCGTGCAGACCTGCTGGCGATGGGTCGCGAGTGCGGCGGCTGTCGTTGTTGCAGCGGGTGTCGTTCGCGGGGGTTGGCGGAGAGCTTTGTTGGAAAGGGTAAACAAGACGCGAGATCAAGCAGCTCGAGAGCTCGCAGGATTTCCTGTCTTGTAGCTTGGGGCCGAAGGCAGTCAGTTACTCGGCCGAGGAGAAAAGGAGATTGTGAACAGCAGGAAAAGTTGACGACAGTCGAAGACAAGTAAAGAGTGAGCAAGAGAAGGTAAAGACTAAAAAGACGAGGCGTCCGACGAGGTGAGCTGTCCTTTGTGGTTTCAATTGGAGATGATGACCTCAGAGGGGAGGGAATTGTACAACGGTGTCCTTTCGAGATCCCGTGATGATGCAGGTTGCTGAGCCCACTTTTTAGCTCCCTTCCATTGCCGATTGCCATTGGTATTTTCCGTACCTCTCTGTCGATGTCGACTTGCAATCTACGGCGATTGCGCAGCAGTAGGCCAGGTACCGTTGTGCTGAGGGATACAAAGTACCTTGCCTCGTAAACACACGGACCCCCAGCCACCAGGGCCGGGAGCTAGCTCAGACTCCAAGAATGGAAACTTTCACAATGGGCGCTATCTCAGTGGCGCTCAACTTTGTCTCCAGCAGCCGAGGCGGAGCCTGGTTACCTGTATTTAGCTTGGTGTTTTGCTCGTTCGTAATCCCAAAACACCTGAATGGACACATTTACTGTCTCTTATTTGTACAGATCTTGTTCGTGCATGATGGGCTGGCGGGAGCACACATACTTATTTATATACGGACAGAGCGCAGTCGGTTGCGCCGTCAACAATAACCAGAAGCTCCTGACCCAAGCCATGCATTCGCAACCGTCCTGGACTCATCCACAATCCTTATGCCGCCCGTGTCGTCGTACTCAACTCTCCCTTCGTTTACAGCCCTTTGCATCTCCTCCCTCAACACCGTACGCTGGCCTGAGGCTGGATCCCATTCCCAGCCTTCCTTCATCCACATCCATCTCAGAAATGCTCTCAACTCCTTGTCGTCTGGTCGAACCCTCATCCATTCGGGCTGGAACTCTGGCTCTCGACCGCCGCCGTTCCAGTCCATCGCTCGGTCGAGCAGCTCGTCGCGACAGAATATCCGCCAGCTGTCGATAGCGTACTTGCCCTTGGTAAGATGCCCAATCTCCCATGCCTCGAGATCATCATCTGTATCCTCCGCCTCAGAGATTGGCGAGCTGCTGTTCATGCCCCGCCTAACTCTTGCGGAAGGGTCAAAGTCTCTCCGGTCGTAGTTCTTGACCTTGTAGCATTTACCAGCTCTCGGCGGATCGTGCAGAAACCCTCGGGCGTACTTTTGCATCAATGCTACACGATGAACCGAGAGCCCTAGATGGCGTATCATGCCAGTAAGCTCATCGGTATTCACGGGGTCAGCAACCTCCAGGGGAGTGGGAAAACGCTCCTTGAACTTGTAGAATACAGGGATGGCGTGCAGCCCCTTGGTTCGAATAAGAAAAGTCACGGCAATCAGCAGCCAGAACGGTTCATGCGCGAACACTTCTTGGATAAGGCCAAAGGTTGGGGATGTGAGCGGCGCGAAAGGCACCGCAGATATTGTTCCCCGAGGCGGTCGCTTTCTTATCAGGGCTGTCTTTGCTTCTGATGATGAGGCTGGCACGGAAAAGTATGGCGAGGTAGTGCTACGCTTCAGGCCCACCACTGTCTTGTCAGAAGGCAAATCCCAAGCTTCAGTGCCCGTTGCCTGTGAACCCTGCTGTTGGGGACGCTCATCCTGACTGAGTTCTCGGAGATGTGGGAAGCTGTGGCTTAGACTTTGACGTGCAAAATTACTCTGCTCAGAGACTTGAGGTGCCTGGGAAGCAAGAAAAGGTACGGATAGTTGAGTCGCAGTTCTGCGCCAATTGTGGCTTTCTTTTGGGCGTGCTTCTTGGGGCTGGTTGGTCCAGTAATGCGATGTTATGGTACGATCGTTCTTCTTCGCCGGTGGCTGAAAACAGGAGGGAGACACCGAGTCAGGCCGCCGCTGCCGCCGACTGCCATGTTGCCCTTGCCCGTCTTGCTCTGGGCCGGCTGTTGGTGGGGGCCGGATTTCGGGGTCGCGCTCCAGCTCCTTCGCCCGAGCAATAAGCCGATCGGTGGCTGCCCATGGCTCCGAGGTTGGCGGAGAGCCGACGCCGTTCACTATTCGCCAGACGTAGGCCAGCACATCTTGTCCTTCCAGGCTTCCAGTAGCGGAGCTGTGGGCTCGCCGGATGGATCCGGCGCAGTCGATTAGGTGGTGCCAGTCTTGAGCGCCGGCTACTAGGCTCTGCTGCAGAAGCTGCTCGGTCTCTACTGATGCCCGACTCGATTCGATGACGTCGGCGAGGAAATCCCGGGCATCTTGCCATACATCGAACGCGCATAGGATGTTATGGCCGAAGCGCGACCTGGCGGGGTCGGTCATGTCGATCACTGTTGTGAGCGTGAAGGAGGACGCGGACGCGGCGGAAATTGAGGTGACGAGCATGCAAGCGCGAGCAGGGTAGAGGCTGGCATGGCCGTTTTGATAAAGACTGGCTCTTAAGTTGGTGACTTGAGCCGATGATCACACGGCTAAGGGATTTATACAATAGAAAGGGGTCCAAAATAGGGAGACGACAGGGTTGCCGATTTTGACATAACGCTTGGTTGGGCTGGGGATGGTCAGTGTCTGATTTGTAGACAAGTGCTTGATAGAGGATGACTCTTTTTACTGTGCGTGTGTTCACCTGATGAGTGGTTGACTCGGCTGACAGTGCATCTCAATCAAGGAGACACAACAACAAGGAAGAGAAGTAAAACACACTTCATTAAGATTGTGAAGATAGTCACTGGAACTAGACGAAACCTTCCATGACCCCTAACACAATCTGCCTATCTCATATCTCATCCCCACTGCAGCTCCTACGTATTGATGCATGACGTTATCGTTGCTTTCAAACTCGCACAGGCAGCGATGCTGGGTCTGCAGATAAACTCGTCTCCCTATCTCTTTACCGGAGAAGGCTAAGACCGAGTTTCGCACACTGTACTCCGATTGAGTCAGCACAGAGGTCAAACAGGGGCGTCGAGTAGTTAATTGGGCCATCTACTATGGCACAGAGCGACGAGATGCTATCACCGGGCAGGGACTGGCGCTGGAAAAACCAACAATGCCGACTGTTCGGAGTGAACAAGGAATTCCCCACGTGCTAGCAACTGGGTTTTAGGCGGCTGCAGTGCTACCTGAGCACTACGTACTACCACTGCACTCCTCGGCATGGAAGTGCCGTCCGGCGGATACACTGCTCCACTGCGTCCTTCACTCACCTAGTACCTCACCTTGGTCTCCCAAACCACCAAATCTTGCTGTGGGCATCAAGTACCACTCTGGTACCTTACATCCCCAGCCTTGAGTAGCCGCGGCCACGAAACACGTGTCCAGGTCGCGTGATGCACAGCGGCAGAATGATATCGGAAGGCAGAAGCCAGCCCGATCAAAGCTGCTCTAAGAATGTGACTTTGTAAAACGCAAGAACAAAAAAAGGAGAGGACCCAGAATACAATCCATTCTCAACCTGTATCTTCTTCTCTTATCTCCAAACATCACACGCAAAGAGACCCTACAGTGCGTAAACTAAAACAGGCACCAGAGGCCCCATACTTAACAGTAGGCACCTCAGTCAACTGACGCCGTTGATTCTCCGCCCTCCGCTCTTCACTCACGCCAACGACCAAACTCGGCCTAGCCCTGCAGTTAGATCCTTCCACGGCAGCCTTTCCGTCCCACTGCACGCTGAGCCCGGCCAACTTGAAGTCGCACCACAGCGTAGGTCACGTGCCTTGACCGGTCGCCCCGACTCGATCCGTTGCCAGTCTTTCGCCTCGCCGCCTCCGCTCCGCTCTCAATCCCATCTTCTTCCCGCCATTCCGCCCACCGCGACGTCCCCGTTCCCTACAGAACCTGTATCATCACCATCAGAATCATCCAAGAGATGAGTAGTCGCGGCGGTAAATTAGCCCCAGAAGTCAATCGGTAAGTCCTCTCTGCTGCGCTCGCGCTAAACTCCAACCTTCTACAAACCATGCCACGCTCTACGACCAGTCCCTGATCCGTCGCATCACCACCTCCAAACGCACCCCCGCAATCACCTGCATGATCCTTATCAGATATCGCTAACTGTCGCCTACAGAGCTCTGTTCGTTAAGAACTTGAGGTACGACCCGGACGATGTCGACTTGCTTGATTTTCGACTAACCCGCGCTGATTTAGCTACAACGTCACTCCGGAGGAGTTGTTCGACCTTTTCGGAAAATTTGGACCAATTCGGTATGCACAGACCCCGACCAACCGCCATGACGACGACGGCGACGACAATGATTTCTTGTCCGATCGATTCGAGTTGCGAAATCGATGCGTTTGCTGACCGTCTCTGTAGCCAGGTTCGACAGGGTATTGCCAACAATACCAAGGGCACGGCCTTCGTTGTCTATGAAGACGTAATGGATGCGAAGCAAGCCTGCGATAAACTCAACGGCTTCAACTTCCAGAACCGCTACCTAGTTGGTGCGTAAATTTTGATTTCTTGACCTTTGTCTTATCTCCGACTAGTTCTTGAAGAATGCTGCCACCTCGGACCTCCTCGGACCACGCTTCGCTATTGGCCTTTCGCTGACAAATGATAACAGTACTATACCACCAGCCCGACAAGATGGCCAAGTCAAAAGAGGACCTCGAAGCCCGCCGCGAGTCTTTAGCTCAGCTCAAGAAACAGCACGGTATCGATTGACAATCCGACCGGTCTGTGGATAGCCTGCCTAGGAAATCGACTTCCTTGTCTGCAGGCCGGTCTTCGTCTTCCCCCAAATCTCATTCACCCGATCCGAAGACGATTCTCAGAAAAGGCAGATCTCCGACCAACAAAGCAACTGTCAAAAGCCACGGGGTCCCTCGAGTTGTACGCTTCGACGATGGACTGCGACCTGCACTTCAACCGTGTGCATGATGTATCCTTATTGTATCGCTTCGTGGAGGGCTCTAAACGAGGGGCCCAGATACGCATCGGCTTTGGGTGGTTTATATTTGGTTCGGACTCGCCTGATACACAAACACCTCTCTCCTTTCATGGCTCTGGGATTTGGTGCACTGGGGAAATTCAAGGATGATTCAGCAAGTGGCGATATGACCAGTCACACAAACTGCTTTTTGGTACCTGGCCTGGGACAGGCCTGATGATGTCTTTGCCTGTGGATAGCTTTTTATTGCTCTGTTTTGCCCGCTTTTGTCATCTTCATTTTCGAAGCTTTGGCCATGAGAAGCCAACGATTGTTATCGTCGCAGTCTGCTTGATGGGTTTGAGACCGTACAGAGCTGTGATCTTGAGTGGCCCTTGCTTCGACCCCCTTCTCTGGGTTCTTTGATTGTTGCGCGTATCCCGAAAATCTATGTTTACCTGACTGGTGACATGAAACGAAAAACACCAACGGGAGTTTAGAAAAAATGGAATTTGGTTTGCTGCCATCATGACAATACTGTACGTCGTCGAGGGAGTTTTAAGCTCAAGACTCTCATATATGTCATAACGTAAGCGGTTCGAGAGAAGCCGAGTGACCTACTGGCGATGGCACGTTGTGAATTTAATGAATCGTCGATTGTAGATACTTCCAGGATACCTCACTGCGTGAGACCTACGGCATGTAGGGAGTTAAGAGCTCACGGTCTTAGTCGGTCGCCATGTGGTGTCTGAAAGGGCGACTTAGTAGATCGTATTTGTTTTCTCGATCGTGTACCTAAAGGGCTTCAATATTTGATACTTCTGGCGTGAATTGCCGAGTTGAGAGGTTTACAGTTTGACGCTACCGGGCTTTCTGAAAGTGTGGTTGTGAGACCTCTGTCCTGTTCCACTAGGCTTACTACTCGTACTGAGAATAATGTTCTTAAAATATTACGCTGGTTGCCAAGGCTGTTCTACTTCTTTCCTAGCCGGTCTATGCTTGTTGATGATGCTGAGTCGGTCTATTCTACCTCTACCCTTGCATATGTAGGCCACTCGGTTTATGGCAAAGCTTCACCGACCCTCATCGGAGCCTTTGCACCTAGATATACATAGCAAGTTGTACGCCACCCAGCAGCTGTATCAACTGGGCAAGTGACGTCTCCAGCCCGCTTCGACATACATTTTGATACACCGCAACTGGGATAGCCTACGTAGCTACTTGGCAATCGGACGAGAGGGACGCTGCGTGTTGGTCCCCCAACAGCTGCCGATCTGTTGAGCACCATACGCGAGCTTTCGCCAGGTTTCTGCAGTTCAGACCCGGCAGTATGGTTCCTCATCCCGGTCTCTGGATGTATGCGGATGCCGCCACCAACAACATTTGGAGCTCGCAGATGTAACGGTCCTCGTAGTCATCGCGCATCAAAATGCCGCAAGTGTTCAGTCGTGTAGCATGACCACTTGTTGAGGAAGGTGTCACTGACATTACCGCACTGAGAAGTTGTGAGCAATCGTGTTGAAGAAGAGTTGGTCAAGGAGAGTGGGACGAGATCTGTTGGAGTGTCAGTTCACTTAAGGCAACCTCTCTGCTCAAATTTACAACCGAATCCGACCCCATTCATGGCTTGACTCGACAAGGCGAGACAGCTTCTATACTTTGAGATACGACATGCGTTTGCCTCGACTTGGTCACTTGACCAGATCGACATGCGGCGGAACCTGTTCCAGCGAACCCGAGAGCTCATGATCCTGCGGCCTCTTCCACGTCACAAAATGGACGCACTGCGTCGAAAAGCACGCAGATGCAGCATGATTCGGCTTGATTTCCCCTCAAAATGCTCGCTGTGGCCTCATGGTCATCCAGCTATGGTCTGCCAGCGTGCTTGCCGTCGCCTAGGTGGAAAACGCCTTGCCTTTGGGTGTTGGACCCAGCATCAGGCCGCGCATGGCTTCGAAAGGGGTCGCATCGAGCGCAAGCCTTTTCAGTGGATATATGGACAGAGTATAGTGAGTGAGCAAGCCAGAGAATGAAGGGTAGAAGACTGTCGAGAGAGAGAATGCATAATGTCGATGTGCGAGCAGGTCGCAGTTGAGGTTCAGATGGCGGCATTGGAGCGCCCTGAGTGGTTGTCGAGCCGCCCAAAGGGTGGATGTGGGGA
This sequence comes from Fusarium devonianum, assembly GCA_017140155.1. Classification (NCBI taxonomy): domain Eukaryota; kingdom Fungi; phylum Ascomycota; class Sordariomycetes; order Hypocreales; family Nectriaceae; genus Fusarium; species Fusarium devonianum. The sequence goes on along the minus strand of JADBHU010000396.1, from coordinate 9,357 downwards.
GAGGGGGGGCCTTCTTGTGGGCTCGTGGCTGAGCGAAGGAGGCTTTGAGTGGTGAACCAACTTGGACCTTGCACACGTTGGCACCTTCAGACATTGCTAGGACATCCAGGCCTGAGAAAGCATGCTTTGAGGTAGTCCCTCGACTCGTCAAGTGGTGAGCCGTACTACTCAATGCTGCCAGTCAAATGGATGGCCTGCCATATTTGCTGTCTTTTCTTCGTCAAGGCCACGATGCGAATACTTGTCTTCATCATGCCAGATCCTGACACGGATAGCTTCGGCGAGCTCACAGAAGCAGTGCATGCGACTCTCAATCAACTGCCGAAGGATCAAAGCCTCCCGATTTCCTCGTGCCGGCTAACATGCTCGGTCATCGTCATGATGCTGGGCACTATGCAGCAGAAGCCTGCCTGCACCAGACCGCTCCTCAAATCCACAGCCACAGCCTGGAACCGCATTGAACCCATAGCCTCCGGTGCATACGGCCAAAGCTGGACCCGGATGCACCTTGAGAAATGGATAAATGCCTCTTGAGACTGCCCTGGCCCACAATGCGTTGACCCCACGCGTCCTTCTCTCCGGCCTCGAGGCTCATCACCAACTATCGCGGGTCGCAGTAGCGGTCTCATTTTTATACAGGTTCAAGTCAAGGCCAATATTGATACTCTATAAAATCCTTTCGAATCCGCCTCCATAATCGCCTTTCTGAGCAGTCTCATCCTTCTTACGTCCCCTTTCCAGACCAATGTCAGTTCCTGTTTCTCGTTTCAGCAAGCTATCACTCGAGAGCATGCCCCCAGAAACTCGCTCTCGTACCCGCGCCCGTCCCCTTACCTTGGATCCTGAACAGCCTTTCCAAGACGACTCGAGCTCTGGGTCGGGATCAGACTCGGACAGCTCTGAACTTGACGACGACAGCTCCGAGTTTGATGATGAGCCCTCGGTGATTCGGTCGCCTACCAAGCTCACATATCTTGTCGACCACCTGCCCGAAGCTACCCAGTCTGCAGTCCGTGATACCTTCAAAGAGCCCCCCAAGATCGCCCTACAGAAGTGTCGTCGCATCGACAATACCTATGCTTTTCAGATGACTGAACTTGTTACACGCTCCATTCGGATCCGCGCCCCTGAGAATGGCACCTCAAAATTGAGTTGCTCATGCCACAGTGACAAGAAGCCGTGCCAACACGTCCTCTGGCTGCTCGATCAAATTGCCAAGCAGTCTTTGTACAGCCATGATATTGCTAGACCCTTGAGGATGAACCAGGAAGGCTACGCTCAGGAGTTGGGCGATCCTTTTCGGCACATTGCCGACTGTCACCTCGATGTGCTCGCAGATGGATTGCACTGTCCACTGATAACCCCGGACTCGGAATACGACAACGAAATCGACATTCATCGAGCTCAAGAAGCTCGCGAGATCCTCTCATCCTTCTATGACGCAGATATGGAAGACTTTCACCCAGCCATTTTCAACCGGCTGTCGTTGGGAAAGAAAATTCTCAAACGCCACGACCTAGACCAGACTATCTTCTGCATGCTCCTGGACAACCACCACTTTTTCCAATACTTCCACTCACTTTCCCACCCATCGGATCCTATTAAAGACCCTTTCTACAAGCTCACCCAGCGCATCGACCGCGTTCTCCAAGATCTCGATGCTTCCGCGACGAACCACCCCACGGGCACAGGACCCGAATCTCCCCGCGATGTCCCATGGGCCGCTTCACACATACTCGGCTGCGTCCGTCGCATGCGCCACGAGATCTACACCCGTGACCGTCCTCTGTCCGCGCGCGAAGCCTTGTCCGCAGCCCGCAGCTTCGTACATATCCTTAACTCAGTGGTGTTCCGCAACAGGGACATAGGCCAGGCCCGTGCCCGCCGAGACCGCAACCTATACCTGCGGCTCATCGGTGACCGTGATCAGGATTTCATCCTCGGCGTGCTAGGCTTGGTTCCAGAAGCGGCGAGCCAGTTTCTTCATGACCTCGAGGCGACACTTGGCCGGATCGAGATTTATGGAGCGCCAACAGGCTACGTGGACCGGTTTAGAGCCCTGCTGGGGAGGTTGAGGGCGTCGAGCACAGGCTCTGGTCTGAAGCGTCCCGTTCAGGGGCAGATGGAAAGGCGAAGGACAAAGCGTATGAAGTGAGGATTCCCGATGAAGCAGGTCTTCATGATTAGATTAGTGGGTTGATCAGCATAGATAAATTTTGTTTGTTCTGTTTACTTATAAACATAGAGATATCCACCGATTGAAGCTCTTTCTGGACTATAACAGCAAAGAAGATGAAGAACTGAGCTCTTTGGACTTGTCAACCCCTGGGCCTGGTTGTATGCTGGCTCATCATGCAATGCTGTATGTGCTAATGCAGCGGTGTTCCGCGTTGACGGTCCGCCTAGTCCTGGAACCAAGCAACGCATTCATCAGTTCTTCAAATCAGCTTCGTCGCGGAAGGCTTCAAGCTCAGCGAGAACTTCCCTCAAGGTAGGTCGGCCATAGTAATTCTCATTCCAGTCGCCCCTCTTCATGCCTTCAGCCCTTTGACGAAGCCAGGTTTCCGATGCTTCAAGTTCTCCCGACCACCAGTCCCGCGCGGTCTGCTGCACTTGATCCGGGGTAGAGAGGCCCATTCTCTCGTACTCACGGAGCACGAGTTGATTTCTGTCCCTCACAATCAGCCTGCTCAGCCCCGGCTGCCTTCCACGCGTACAGCGGTCGATGAGGCGCTGCATCGCTGCAGGGGTCTTTGTGTATCCTGGGAACTCGACCAGGGGTTCCCACCGATAAGAGAGCCAGACTGCGGCCCTCTGCGGAGCACTGTTGCCTTCAAATATACACCATAGCACGCGACCAAGCATGTACACCTCGCAAGCCTCCTGTTCCTTTGGAGTAAGGCATGCCCAAGGAACATTGTAGCCTTTGGATGGCCACTTGTACTCCTCGCTCTCGCCCATCGCCTCCCACCCTGGGAGGATATCCGTCAGTAGGTCTGCATATTTGTCGCTAATTTCTAGCGGAACGTCCTCATCAATAGCAACCAGTCTGACGTATTCTAGGGCGTTGACCTCCGGAGCTGCAAACTCACACCACACCCCGCGCTGCTCAAAGTCGACCATGATGGCATCTCGAGAAGCCGACAGCACGATGTTGTCCAGCCTGAGATCGGGGTAAAATACGCCAGAAGTCTCACGAAGATGGACTAGTGCTGAAGCCAGCTGGACTGCCCATTTTGCCTCGTCGGCCAGTGATACCATGTTATGTATCCTCAGGAAGGGTATCAGGTCACGAAGGCTGCCTTGAGTATGATACTCGAGTGTAAAACCGATGACTGCGGTCTTGCTTCCGAAACTGCATTTCTTGGTGACCAAGTGGACAGGGCGAGCAACGATGTTGGGGTGGGGTTGGATGGTGAGCAGCTGCCTTAGCTCGTGATAGAGGTACTTGGTGTAACTGGTCAGGGCCTTGAAAATCCAGATTTTGCCTTGGATCTTGACCAAGCAGACGCTATCATGTAGCTGCGAGACGTATGCCACATCCATGATGTCGATTGACGGGGGTAGTCGGACATCTGTTCCCCATATCTTCTCGAGAGCGGGTATAGACAGAAGCTGCCTTTCAAGGTAGTGAGTCGGAGCGATTGAGACTTCGGCGTCTGCAACATTCACGGGAATATTGTTTAAGACAATCCTAGAGCCAAAGGGGATGTCACTGAAGAGTCGGGCTGGATCCTGCTGGCGCGATGTCCACTGTTGGAGGATGCGGAGTACGTGACGAGTGATACCGAGATGCGCGATGCGTTTGGCGCTAGTGGTATGAAATGCAGCATCAACATCGAGGACGTGGCGAAGAGCCGCTGAAAGCTTTGCAGGTTCGGGAGTAAAGACATCCACTCTCATCGGCGGCATCGGGCTGACAAAGAGAGGCACGGCATAGAACTGGCCCCCAAAGCCCGTACAGCCATCGATGCGCCAGAGAGGGCGGCTCAGTTCGTCAAGGCTGTCTATCCGGTTTTTGGGGTTCAGCATAGAGCTTTGCCAGCTGATGGTATCGCTGTCTTGATGCGCTGAATCCGAGTCTGGGCCCGGTGGAGGAGGGTCAGAAAAAGCTGCAGTGGGGTGAATAACATCATGGATAGACTGCTGGCTCAGCTCCATGGCACGACGATGGACAGACGAACGAGGTGCCTACAATAGGGAGGTTCCAAATCAGCTGCAGACGATGTTGTACGGAAAAGCAAAGGCACCCACAGAATGCCACGTATGCTACCCAACCTAACAGGCGCTTGTAAGTGAGGGGTTCTAGTTTCGATGCAAGAGAGCAAGTGGCAGTTGAATTTTCAGAGCGAGAACGGTGAACGTGACCACGAGGCAGTCAAACCGGACTCGAAAGCAGGATCAGCAGGCGAGTTGATGGGCAACACGCCAAAATGTGTCACCGAGAGAATGAAAACTAGTTGATTTGACTGAGGAAAAAACAACTGTTGTACGACAAGCTGGAGTAAATCCGCAGGTAAGCGCATAGCAGGTGAGAGCCGAGTTGGACGGCTCCAGCCTGAAGTTGGCGCTGGCCAGGCTATGCAACCGGATCGTTTCGGCCGCGCTGCTGTGATCACATGATTCAATAGCCGGGAATCTGTTGGTCCTCAGCAATTGAGGAAGGTTGGCCACCCGCGCTGTTTGTGTCAGATTATGGGTCCAGGTGGCAGGAAGGGACATGCTCGTGCTTTCTTGATGTCGTCAGCAAGAGTAGAAGCCTGCGTTGGAAGGAACGGAACGTTGAGTTCTGGAGTCTGACCGTCTGTCGCGCTAGACGCGACTTCCCGGGTCCCACTTGTCTGGTGGCAGACTACCTCACCCAAGAACTATTCTCGCTGAAAGGCGAGGTAAACACCAATCGTTGTTGAAGCGGCAAGGCAAGCAGCCGTGCTCGTCAAAGGCCGGGGGCTCAGGGCCAGATATCCTTTGGGATACAGGCCCGAAGATTCCAACCCACATTCTGGTCTTCCAGGATTGTTTGCCAGACTGTTCCGCCATGATGCGCAGTAATCATCTTGATTCAATAACGCAGAGCCGTGCTTGGAAAATCAACAATGACCTCGTCGCAGCTTCATCCAATACTATCCTGACGGATCTAACAGTGGAGGTGGTTCAAGTCTTTTCTTGGTTGCTTGAGCCGTCTTGTTGGATTCGACAGCTATCGTTCCAACCGCCAACTGCGTAGTGGGGTCGGGGTGAGCCTGGAAATATATCCAGCGGAGATTCTCTCCAGATGATGGAGTTTGTGTTGAAAAGAAGGACTCAATTTCTGGTGCAGTGGTAAAGGAGCTGCTTCAGAGAAGTGAGCAGTACCGTGCCCGGAATTGTCCCGTGGGCTCTTCTAACAAGGCTTCTGAGTAGGAGCTTGTTTGGAATTAACCAACATGACTTGTGCTTAAAAAGAGAATACACATTTGGTGAATGCCGCAGTCCTTCCCCTGTCTGAGTGGACAAGGTGGAATCGCAGTCAGTCAAGTTTGGGGACTTGAGCTCAGCGGCCCCGAATTGTGTTATATAAAAGGGCTAGCTTTTTGCGCATAGTTGGTGCGTTCTTCCTTGATAACCAGAAGCAGTTTTTTTTTGCTGACAGGCCTCAACTCTGGGATCAGACAACGCCCAGGAGCACGCCCGGGTGGTCGTTGGTGTGTAGAGAGATGGCAGTCAGATGCTCCAAATCAAGCAGTAAGGCCCGACGACGATCCATGGATAACAGTTATTGAGCCAACATCATGTTTAGGATAGGAACAGTGGCTTCGCCCGTGCCGGGAGGAGAACGTGAACTGGCTGCGTGGGGAATACCAAGTTCGAGGAAGCAAGGGTTGTTGACAGACCGGTGAGCAGTCACATCTTCAACTACCAGGGTTACCCGTTACCGACTACTTGGATACTGAAAATTGGCATCGTCAGCTGCATTGATTGGTACGCGTCCTCCGGCAAGCTGGATTGCCGCGGTCTTAGCCCAGGCTCGTATAGGCAGCCGAACAGCACGTTGGTTGCCAAGATGCCGAGCCAGTCTCGTCAAGGAAGCACAAATGCCGGCTGCTTGATGTTTCAAGCTCATGCGTAAGATAGCGCGCAAACACCGTCAAAGGCCCAGAACGAAGCAAGGGAGGCTCCCGAGTGGTCTTAATTCATGTTACTGACGCTGGCGGGGTGATCTCCGCCGCACTTTGGAAATGAACAGAAACCAGTCGTCATTCGTGGGACGCAGAGCCAGCCCAACCCAAGGGTCCACTGGCCATTGCGTCGTCGACTGCATGGGAAACGAGGATGGATGATCCACTCCAATGTCATGAGGACTCGAAGGAATTGGTGCGTGCTTTTTAGCACATAAAGCGAGTTACTGTTTGAAGGTTCCATTCTTTCGCCTCAGAACCTACCTAAGGGCGGGAAGACCCGTTCGTGTGGATAGCGGCGAAGATTTACTAGCGGAAGCCGGGGTCCCATGTGGGGAAGGGGGACTAAGGATGTGGGTGCTCTGGGATGCAGGTAGTTTCCAGGGGCCAGTTCTCGGTGCTGTTTAGACTACACATCCCGGCTCCGTATATTTCTCTGTATATTCTTGACAAAGATTTGCTTTTGTCCGGGTGATGAACGGTGGTTGATTGCATTCCTTGTCGTTCAGAATTCCGTTGCTTCAAAGCAAGGTACTATATGGATAACTTAGTGTTACTTGCCAGGTACCTCAACTACTTTCGATAAGTACTAGTACTACTAGAGTAAGCATTACTGCTACTAGTACTCGGCTTGTCAGTTGCCTACTTTTATCAAGCCATCTGCCCTGACTCGACTAAGGTAGGAAACCAACCAGGGCAGGTTTCCATTGCTTCGAATAAACTTTCCCCAAGTAGAATTAGTAACTTATCCATCGCATCTTAACAATCAATGTCACGAGACCTGTGCTAAGAAACCAGGGCCCGCGCCCGCCCTCAACCGCCCGGACCTCTGCAGCTTCCATAACCATCCGAGCCGCCCCCTCTCAATTCCCCCTTCAGGAGCACTGCAGCTTGTCTACATTGGCAAGGGAAAAGAGACAACATGTCCAGGCATTGGTATGCACATGCCGTCACCCTTATCACAGCGACGCTGTGGGCGCAGTAATACGATCAGGCAGGATCTGCCACAGCTAATACTTGTTCAGTTGTCGAATTGACCCTAAAAAATATGAGATTGGTGGACAGAGCCTCAAATACGGCATCTTGCAGCCAATCCAATGAGTCGTTGCCCGGCCGTCGGCATACGATCGGTAGCACCAGGCATGCTTTGAGTCGGGCGGCGATTGGTCTAATGCCCTCGTCTGGCAGACGGTCAAGATGGGCAATGAGTGATATTGGTTCCTGGCTTCACCGGTCCCCGCCCTTGCCCCTTGTTGTGCCAACCAACGCCTTTGCGTGACAACGGCGTACATGTGTTTTGTCACATGGCTCTGAGTCAAGTAACGCTGTCCACCACCACCAGTCGTCATCTCGACCCGGTTGATGGTGAAAGGAAGAAACAAAAAAGAGAACAGAAAAGACGAGAAAAGAAAAGAAAAGAAAAGAAAAGAAAAGAAAAGAAAAGAAAAGAAAAGAAAAGACAAGAGACCCGCATATTGTGCGGACCGTCGCGCATCGATATCGAGGCAATGGAATACTTGTTCGCCCGGGCAGGCGCATTCGTTGCACTTGCACGTTTGCCTCTTGTGCCGTGCCCGCTGCAGTCTCCCAGACGTTGAGGACTTCATAATTTCTCCTCTTGCGCACCAAGCCCGTACTGACTGAGACGCCAAACCTTTCCAACCCCTCCCTGGCGCATTCGATTATATCCTGTCTCGGGTCTCTCACCGGTTTGCGTTGTTCACGATGTGTCTTTGCAGTCAGTACATGGACTCCGACCGCCCGAAGAAGATCGCCTTGCCTGGCGACGTCGTGATGGAAGAAGCAATATAGTGGTGCAGCAGCTCAGCCCCGGCTAGGTATTCGTGCAACCATGACAAGCATTGGGCCAGCCCCCATGTCAATCACATGGCTGATTTAATGCACCTGCGAATGTCGCCGCGGACGAAATTTTCCGTGGCAATGGAACAATATGGTGCTCCCAAGATTCAACTGATAGGCGGAATGAGGGCCATCCAGCGACCCAGAGGGCAAGCCTTTGCCCGCTTCGCTTTTCGCTATCAACGATCCCTTCCTTTCGGCCTCGCCTCCAGCTTCTCTCCTCCACTTGGCCGGGAATACCAGGCACATCGAGTGGCAGGGACGGTAAGTAATAATCCCCCGATTCTTCGCCTGAGCACCGCAATCAGACGGGCCCCTGTCAATCCCCTAGTACCCGTCAGACCGGTCAAAACTATTCAGCACGGAGCTGTGCCAACGTTGTTCTCACCGAGTCCACTTTCCTCTCTCACAGACTCGTCCATTATCGCCCTTCTCCTCAGACCGTCAAACCGTTGCTTCGATCGCTCAACGCCTAGGTAGTCACTACGTCCACCACACCGCCAGCCGTCAACCCGCGCAGCCCGCAGCCCGCAGCAGCCGCCATCCCTACCTGGATCACGGACGCGAGCATACTGGTCTTGCTCGACGCAGCAGCAGTAGCACTCTCGCGTCTTGGTTTTGGCGTGAGTACCACGAAGGCCCCCATCATCTTGGAGAGGAAACCACCACGAACTGGGCCGAGCCAAGGCTCTGTGCCTTTTTCCACCAGGCAGACCCGAGGCTTCCCAGTCAACCGACGCGGGCAGCACACCAACATCTTTGAGTAACGCCATCGCCCGTCGACGTCGAGCCCATTCACAGTGAGCCTAGGTCGCTTGGTTGGGCTCACTCTACTTATCCTTTCTCCGCCTGGCTCACATCCGGCTTACCTCGCCTTACCCATCGAATCGATCTTCTCTTCACCCCGACTCTCTGGATTCGTCTTCCAGTTGGTATTTTGACTTCGGTCGTTACGGGCGCTTCACTCGACACAATACGGGTGTTCAACGTCCTCTGTGCCGGTGATGGTTTTCGTGGCACCGTGGCCTACCACCACACACTCCCTCTCTTCTCACCCCGGCGTCGCTCATCTTTGCCTAGTGCTCCTTGAGCCCGGGCCGCGTGGTCCAGACATTCCTTGTTCCTGCTTGTATTTCTGATACCTTGGATCCCGCGCAGTGGTACCTTGACCTTGTTTCTAGTCGCTGCTACTGCGAAGCCTTTGCTCCACACCCCGTCCTGTCTCACTGCAGACAGTATGGTAAGTGATGTCCTCTCCGGTTGGCGGCAACCTACATGGGTTATATCATCGATCCCCCGTCCCATCGGTCACCTTGGCGTGGTCCCTGCGACTGTTGCC
>JADBHU010000395.1:0-13369 GCA_017140155.1 Fusarium devonianum | reverse complement strand
AAAAAAAAAAAAAAGAAACGAGGGCTGCCCTTAGGATGAAATGTGAAATGTGTTCATGCTCACCCAAGGCCATGTGAGGAAGGGTCTCGGAGCGAGATTGTCTAGTATAGGATGGGATGTGAAACTACTTCATAGAGCATTTGCTGGGCACTGACAATTGGACATGGGATCATAGATGCGGGAGCATCGACAGTGGGATAGAAGTATAGTCTTACAGTTGGATTGTCAAAGTCGGAAATGCATCGATATGGCGCATCACACATCTCCAGGACGTAGCGCTGGGGCTGTGTGGAGAGTACGACTAGATTTATGTGCCCTTCATTTGATGATTGATTTGAACTGCCAAGGAATGACACTTTCGATGAGATCAGAATCAGCCTGCTCGGCTGTATTACTCCGACAGTCGGGTCAAATCTGTGAGTGATGATGATAGGAACAAAAGGTGAAACTCTCAACCACTCATCATCACATGTCGCAAGTTGACCCGGAAGCTCCATCATCAATCAGCGCAGCCTCCACTGGTACCCGCCCACCGTTACCTGACGCCCGGGAGCTAATGGAGCTTCCGCTGGGAGGGGCGGGAATGGCGGGATGGGAACAGCCAAATCTTAACGAAACGACATTGGATCTCTCGTATCTAAGCTCCATCCACTAGTGGTCTCATCAGAGAGAGAAGGTTACGAAGGTAGAGATACCAAGGTCCATGTTACGCTGCTGCACGTGGCATTGGCTCCCTTTTGTCAACAGGGGCCTACGAGCTCTGCTTGGGCCATCTTACGATCTATCCTTATCCCTTTCATCATGAATTTGAAGTGTTAGTGCTGATGGAACTGACGGGATTAGACTGTAAGATTCAACGCCGCGCTGCGTGGTACCTTGCACAGGGGATGATGCGCCGGAGGCAGTGCAGTTCTCCCCTGGTCTCTTGTACCATTCAGATTCTCCTTTTTCAACGCTTCTTGATCATCGATGCACTCACTGCCAGTTGGCACCTCAATTCTTTATTTTCTGTGCTCTTGCTAGGGGGAAGCTGGTCGACGCCATTGTACCGGCCCCTCCGTTCACGCTCTCCCATACTACTCTCTCTATTGCCTTTCTCGTCCGCTCCTTTTCACGACCTTGCTCGATTGATTTACTTGCATCACCGCCCGCGATCGCATCGTTAACGCTGTGGGCAGCATTGCATTTACCAACAACAATTACCATGCCTTTTCTATCCAACAGAGAATTTCCCGTCAACTTGTGAAGGCTTTCCCCCGTCCTCTCCTTGAAAGCTGACCATTCCGCGCCGGGGTCCGCATCTTGGCATCGCCCCCAAAATGCTTGGTTCTGTCAGGTCTCGATGGGAGGATCTCCTCGAGGAGCATCCCCGGCTCGAGGCTCTTGTCTCAATAATCTGGCGCTGGATTCCGCCCATCAACTTCATTACCATTCATTACGCCTATTTTATTTTCGGATCCCTCCTGTTTTCCGTCATCTTCTGGGGATCTAGCGAGCCCGGCCGCAGCGTTCCATACATCGATTGCTTGTTCCTCGTTGTCTCTTCCTTTTGCGACACGGGACTCAACACAGTCAACCTAAGCGAATTGACAACATGGCAGCAGGTTCTGCTATATCTCCTGTTCATCATCGGCAGTGCCATCTGGGTCTCCTTCTGGACTGTCATGGCCCGCAAGCATGCCTTCGAGAAGCGCTTCGATAATATCGTGCAAGCAGAACGAGAGATGCGAAAGCGGCGTGCGAATCTTAGGAGGGCACCCACGATCAAGCAGTTCTTCTCCTTCGACAAGTTCAAGTCTTCGCCTGCAGCTCCAGGCATTCTTGCGGGCTTGGGCACACGGCAACGGACAACAACGGAGAAGAGTGTGCCCGACGATCTCGCGTCCACCACTCTTCCGATGCGTCGCGCGTACTCGGCACCTGGAGAGCCCATCTCTTCCGACTCGGACGACAATGCTAGCAATTCAACGGCGGTAGCAGCCCACTCGCCCCATACCCTCTCTCCCGGGGATCACATCATGTTTGCCAATGTTCCGACACGTCCTGAGGCTCGCAGAGGCAGCACCTCAATCTATCAGCGAGATGACGACAATCTGGGAACCCATGAGTATGCACAAAGACCTTCGCCCGCATCATCAGTTCACAGTGACGAGTCGGAAGACTTTCTTCTGCATTGGAAGAAGATCCTGGGCCAGCACAACACTAGTAAAAGGGGTCAGTTTTACGACTTGAGCTCCGATGAACGCGAGGCCCTCGGCGGTTGCGAGTACCGAGCACTCAAGGTCCTCGCTGTCGCCGTTCCCTTATACGGCTTCCTATGGCAGTTTCTCTGTGCCATTGCCCTGGGAGCCTGGATAAACAACAATCGGCCAGAGGCCGCGGCTGTAAACGCCGTGAACCCCTGGTGGTGCGGAATCTTCCTCTCCTCGTCAGCGTTTAACAACGCGGGCATGTCTCTCCTCGACGCTAACATGTCCGCGTTTCAAAACGCCTACTTTGTTCAGATTGTTGTCGGCATCCTTGTTCTGGCTGGCAACACTGCCTATCCACTGCTCCTGAGACTTTCTTTCTGGTGCCTCCTTCACCTCCTCAAGTTGACAACTGCGCCCTCCAGGTTCGGGCCCTGGAAAGAGACGATCGAGTTCATTCTGAAATACCCTCGGCGTGTCTACACAACGCTGTTTCCTTCTCGCGCAACATGGTGGCTTTTGGCTGTTATCGCAGCTATCAACACCATTGACTGGGTCGCATTCGAGGTGTTGAACATTGGCAACGACGCCGTTGAGGATATGCCTGTGTCTGATCGAATCATTGTCGGCTGGTTCCAGGCAATTGGTGAGTGACACATTGACCCTATTTCTAAATAGTACCTCCTATGCTAACAGTTGCCAAGCTGTCCGTGCCGCTGGTTTCACCGTTATTTCAATATCGAGCCTATACCCTGCTGTTCAACTATTATACATGATCATGATGTACATTTCTGTCTACCCCGTTTCGATCACGATGCGACACTCAAACGTCTACGAAGAGCGTTCTCTCGGAATCTACGAGGACGATCCACAGGCTGTCGAGGCCGAAGCGGGCAATGGCGTCCTTCCCACGATCATGGAAGAGCCGGAAAAGGCACCATTGAGACGAAGAGCAACGGCTGCGGTGCACAAAACAGTCAAGAAATCCATGACTTTCCACGGCGTCGGCGTGCGCCCCCCTCCCAAGAACCCCGACGAGGACTCCCGTATTTCATTCATCGGCCAGCAAATCCGAGGTCAGCTTGCCCACGATCTGTGGTGGCTCGTCCTGCCGGTTATCATCATCATGATCATCGAGACGGACCATTTCCTCGACAAGCCTCTCGATTACAGCATTTTCAATGTTCTCTTTGAGGTGGTATCCGCGTACGGATGTGTCGGCCTGTCCATAGGCCTCCCCGGTGCCAGCTACAGCATGGTGGGAGGCATGCACACAGGCAGCAAGTTTGTGCTGTGCCTGGTGATTCTCAGAGGCCGGCACAGAGGTCTGCCTGTTGCTTTGGACAAGGCTGTCAGGTTGCCGAAAGAGAAGCTGCACCAGGAGGAAGAAGAGGACTCGAGAATTAGGAGAACAAAAACAATGGATAGGATCGCCAGTCGTGGCTCTAGGGACATGTAACAATATTTCATCAAGGATGTATGAGCAAGGCGTTTCGGCTGCGAATCTGATAGATCTTCTTTAGGCACGGAAAAGTAGCCCAAAACTGAGAGTGTACCTGTATAATAAATAGTATAACATAAACGTGCTCGCTTGCGTCATTCAGTCATCAAGTTCATCCCTTTATCCAAAGAACAACTGCTTCTGTTTCGGATCAACCGTCTTGGGCCGGCCCTTTTTCTTCTCTGCCACCCGCGGCTTTTTACTCTCGGGCGTTGTGTCCCGCTTCGCCGACGGCCCATCTGCCTGCACAGCGTCGCGAATCGTCTGTCTGGATAAACAGAGATCGATGTGTTCGTTGAAGAGTCGCTCATTGGCAGTCTGTGGTCGGCTGCAGATGGGACAGTCCCACCACTCTTCTGCGGGTTCTTCCTTTACAGGATTAGGAGCAATTTCCTTGCCATGTCTTCGATGAGGCGAGTCATCAGGGGTATCTTGGTTACTCGACGGTTCATCGAGGAGTCCGTCTGCGTCGTCTATTTGGAAATCAGATTCTTCCCACTGCTCCCATTCAGCGTCATCGTCGTCACTGACTTTCCTCTTGAGACCTCCCTCCGGCTGCCGATCTTCGGATTCGGTTCTACGGGGGCGGAAGCCAAAGAAAGCCATTGTGTCAGGCTTCTTGGTGCTGACGAGGTGTGTGCAGCGGAGACCCATTAGCCGAAGTCTCATGCCGGGCATGTCTTGCTCTAGTTTGGCGAGGATGGGGAGGGCGTAGTTGTACAGATCGTCTGCGAGCCAGATGGCACGGGGCAGGACAGCTTGGCGCGTGAAGACCTCAAAGGTGTGGAGTTTTACCTTGAGGCAGAGGGTGCGGCCTTTACACTCGGCCCGCTTCATGTCCTTTTCCAGCTCCTCGGCTGTCGAGCGCAGCTTGTCGCGGAGCTGAGTTGGGCTGGACATGTCGCGAAAGGTGCTCTCAGTGCCAACGCTCTTGCGTTCATATTCTTCAGCCGGCTGGATCTTGGTGCGTCCAAGTCCTAAGTGGCAATTGAAAAGGAACTCCGAAGTTTTGTCGCCAAAGAGAGGATTGAGATACTTTCGATGAGCGTAAAGGTCACCGCACGTCTTAATGCCAATCTCGAGTAGTTCTCGCTCAAGTACACGCCCGATTCCGTTGACTTTCCGGGTGGGCAGATCGCGCATAAAGGCCATGATAGTGGTCCGGTCGTTAGGCAGGACATATTGCCCATTGGGCTTGTTCATATTTGAGCAGATTTTTGCCAGCTTTGCGTTGGCAGCGATACCGGCAGACACGGTGATATTTGTTTTCTGGTGAACCTCTCGCCTCATCTGTTCCACGGCTTCGGCCGGATCCATGTCGTGCTCCTGGCAATACTCAGTGAGGTTCAGGTACGCCTCATCAATACTAGCGCTCTCGAAACGCGGATCGTAGTTTACGAGGACTTCCCGCACCTCGTGTGCTTTGGCATTGTACTTTTGGAAATCGGGCTTTATAAAAATCAGGCTTGGGCATAGCTTCTTAGCCACGAAGCCCGCCATACCTGAACGACAACCGAACTTGCGCGCCACGTAATTGCATGTTGTCAACACTCCACCGCCGACAGCGAAGGGTAGATCTTTCATTTCAGGCCGATCTAGTTGCTCGACGGCTGCGTAGAAAGCATCGCAATCGATATGAACGATGTGCTGAGTCAGGTCTCGCGTCAATTCGAGCTCAGCAATGAGTCGGTCCGCATTACGCAGATCGCGGGTAAGATCCCTTTTGTCAAGCTCGGTCTTGCGGGCAATGATCTGTTCGATTTTCTGGGTAAGAGTCTTGTCACGGACTTCCTCGCGAGTGAAGAACTTTGAGCCTTTGGATGCATTGTAGATGATTTCAGAGACCTAGCGAATGGTCTTAGTCGCAAGAAAGATGGATATGCACACTAAAGAATGCGCACCTTGGTTTGATCAACTGTATCCTGGCCCGCCTTTAGAAGAGATGGCCCCAGGAGAGAATACTTGAGGGTCTTGTAAGCGTCTTCATCGAGGCTTTCGGGATTGTCGCTGATGTCTTGGATACCGTCGATGGTTGGAGTAACGTCGTCAGTCTTTGGTGATGGAGGCTTCTCCTCCGGCTGATCTAGTGATGCCATCTCAAGCAATAAGAAGCGAGAATTTTATATCAGGCATCAAGAATGACCAAGACATCATGAACCCGGGATCAAAACGCCGTCTTTACAACCAACGTGTTGGTGGTGGACGCAGGTGACGCGACGGTTGGCCCCACGAAGACGAAATCATTCCCAGGCAGAACGCGAAGTCATGTGATCGCAATTCGTGGAGCTCTCAGTTTAACGGGTGCAGCGCGGACGCTAACTTTCCAAGGTGGGCCTAGTGGAACAGCTCGAGCTGCAACACCCCGGGGCCATGTCTCGATTGGCCAACATGTGTGCTTCCCCTCTCCAAGAACAGGCGTTTAAGCGCCGACATCACCATTCTTTGCAGGGGAGCAGGGCTACACATGCATCATGTCGACCATTGGAAACAACCAAACTGAATGTGATGTCGCCTGGCGAGCCAAGTGGCGCGTGAGCACTCGAGGGTACAAAAGCTCATGTAGTCCGCAGGCTATGGGAGCTTGGCTATTCAACCCGCCCCTTCTTGATCCTCTTTCTTGCGACGAGTGTCCTTGAAGGCTCAATTCTCTCTGGTCTCACCTCTGGTACTACTGTATCTTCCATTTCTGGTCTGCATCTTCTATTCAAGCTCAAAATGGCGGCGCGGCCAGGAGAGGAAAATGTTGCTACGCTGTGAGTTGCGCGCATGCTGAGCGGTGACATTTGAAGCTCGAAGTATTGACCGGGACTGTTCACACAGCTTCGGAGATATCCACTACTTTTACAGCCCTGACATTGTGAAGCCGGTACATCACAGATTCGATAAAGGATCCTACGTGTACCTCTTTGAGAACGCCGGCGAGCGCCGATGTCGCATTGAGGTCGCTAACCAACCTGGAGCTGAGGATCAGGATGCTTTTGAAGGATGTAAGAGCCAGCATTCTGGGCACCAGACATCTACACATACGCTGACGATACGCCGCCACAAGTTCTCGATAACACCCATATCCGATACTCCTACAAGCAGCACTGTATGGTTACGTTGACGGCCCCCGAGGCCGCCAACCCTGACGAATGGCACCTCCCGACATATGATCCTCGAAATGAGAACAAGTACCACTACAAACTACACTCGCTCGACGTCTACTTCTGGACGCAGCAGGATGCACTCCAGTTCGTCAATGGTGTGAGGCGGGTCGTACCACCATCTCTCGTGGAAGTCCTCGACGAGCCTGGTCCTCCTCCGCAGCCGGCGCCTATGAGCTCCGTGGTCCAGCACCTGGAAAATGTGGCCATTTCGGATCCCCAACACGAAGCACCGAAGCCTTCATCCGGCGTACCGAGCTTTGCGCCTCCCCCGATCGCACCGGCCCCGGTGGGCGAACCTCCTGCGGCACCTGCCAACTTTGCCCCGATGGCGTACAACCCGGCTGCGCCAGCGGCTCCGGAGACGATACAGCACCGAGAGAAGACCCCACCCCCGGACGAGGACCCGCTCAACCCACTTGCCGTGGCCGTTGCCTACGATTATCACAAGCAGCCGTTTACGCCAGGCATGCCACCACCATCTCAGTTCCCGCCTGGCGGTGTTACAAGCCCTGGCTTGCCTCCACCGCAATTCGGCGCCCAACACCCGGGGCTTCAGCGGGCAGCAACAATGCCAGCTCATGCGGTCGGAAGCCCGCTGGCCTCAACGTTCCCTGGCTCTCCTGGCCTCGCGCCGCCGCCTGCACCTCCGCAGACTCAACCGCCGCCGCAGGCGCACCCGCATTCGCAGCCGACACCACCCGCTGCCAACACAGGGCTTCCCGCACCGCCCCCAGGCGGTTATGCGCAGTATAACTACAGCCAGCAGCAGGCGTCCGTTCCTCAGGGACGGTTGGACTATGGCGTTCATCAGCAAGTGTACCGTCCGACGCAGACAGAAGTGGCCAACTCGGAGATTTACTCGTTCCAGCCCGCGTCGACGGCCCCACCGCGAGGTAAACTTGAGGAGAATGCTGGGCGCCTGGAGCGCGGCGTCTCGGGTATGCTGCGCAAATTCGAGAAGAAGTTTGGATAGGTTTCTTGCAGCCTGGGGAAACTGGGTCGTAGGAGTTCAGGTGATTGACTGTGAGATTTCGCGAGTGGCCTGCGTCTATATCCATACATTCTTAATGTTTCATAGTATCATTATGCTTATCCTGCTGTCTACAGTTATAGAGCGTCTGGTAATTGGCACTGTGACATTGCTGCTCTGAGCTGAATACCATGAGGCGCCGATGTAAACTCAACAAGAAAAAGTTTAGACAACCATTTTTTTCAACTCTAGTTCAAATCTGTCCAACGGCTCGGTGGAAAGTAACGGGAAAAGTTTGAAGCTTGTAGTGCGGATCAGATCCAGGATGATGCCGGAGACCTGAGACAAACTGCGACATGGGACGGGAAATCCCTCTACTAATCTCTCCACTCAACAATGTACTCCGGTAAGACAAAAAGAAAAGGTGTTATTAGAATTTGTAAAGTTGGTTCGGCGAGACCGAAGCATGCAGTAACTTGTTTCTTACGGCAGCATGTCTGGGTAGGACTTTGAGTATTGTTGACGACATTTCCCTTTTCGAGCACGCTGTTGTGGGCTCCTAAGCCAGAGTACAGACTTGTAATTGTCGATGGCAGCAGCACAATATCCTGGTTGAACAAGGTGCCGGTTAGCGGCGGGGAGGCTGAGCTGGCCAAGCTTAGCTGAGAGCCACTCAAGCTAGATGCGCTAAGCCACACCAGCCACGCAATGAGCGGCGATTGATATTCATCCCTTGAGCGAACGAAAAGATGGCCAAGGAAATGCAGATGAAGGAAGGTGTTTGTTTGTTTGTTCGTTTGTTTGTTCGTTTGTTTGTTCGTTTGTTTGTAACAGGGAGCTCGAGTGAGAATATCTTGACTGCGGTAATATCACAATGCATTCGTCAGTTATCGACAAGATCGCTACCCAGAAACTCTGATACAGTCGGGGAACGGCTTGCTCTCTCCGCCGCGTCCCCGGATGCCCCGGCGCGGATCTGGGGGGCTTGCGTAAGAGTGTCCGGGGGACCCCGTTGATGCTTGTTTGCTGGCAATGGCACGTCTTTTGAGGCATACGTAGCTGCCAGTCTGAACCGTTTGGCTGCAATGCTACGCTGGCTGTTAGTGTCACCGCTAAACACTGACAATGATGACGATGCTGGTGCTCTATCCTGGAGAGCTCGCACGCTGTAATTATTAGTGATTAGTGGTCAGCTTGATAGCGCCAATGTTAGCTACCAGCCAAGCCGCCTCTTTCCCTTTATGTGATTGTCATGAGACGAGAGATTCCGCAGGCCGTTGTTCATCATCCCGTCTCGTCCATGCCCTCTTCACGGAGAATGCCTTGCAGCCAAGAGAGCACGTTACGTTTGGGAGGAGCATGCGTTTGTTTTGCCTACAAGGAAGCTAGAGAGCGTGGACGAGTATGGCCACAGCCGCTTAGCTGATGTCATTTCCAATGCTGCTGGATCGACAAGTGACGAGACCAAGTTGACAGACTTGGGACATATCCTTGATTGTGCTGACAGCGAACCCTCTTTGTGAATGCCGACAGTTCTTTCATCAATCAGTCTCTTCCCCCCCTGATCTTCGCCTTGTGTTTCAACATCTTTACCAGAGGTTCCCTTTCTTCTTCTTGTATTGTTTGTGGGGCTTAGCACGCATCGAGGACCCCGAAACATCCTTGTTCCCCATCCTTAAGCCAGCTCAGCCAGGGCTAAGCCAACCAACCAACCTCGCGCCTCCTCGCGAGCGCCCGATACGGCGGCTGTGCCTGGAAGCAGGACCCTCGTCCGAAGAGGCGAGCTCCGTTCTTCTAGTCTCTCCTGCAACCGACAAGCAAACAATCAGTTCCTTTCTCCTAAACGACAAGCGATTCAGTTTTGCCCTTTTCGCCCTTTTCGATCGAGTCACCCGCGTCGCATCGCCCTCCCCTCGAAGAGAGGCATTCAGTTAAGCTTGGCTTTCTACGATTCTCTGGGTCCCGTCCTCGCCGTTGTCCTCGCCGTTGTCGCCGTTGCAGCCGACGCCCGTTTGCTCTGCATGGTGCGGCCCAGCCCGAAATGCATCTGAATGCTCCGGTACTGCGTGGCTGGAATCTCCGCGACGAGATATGGCCTCGGGCGCAAGAGAAATCGAAGAGCAAGGACGAGGGGAACAATAATAGCACCGTGATAGTTATTGTGAGTTGTGTTGGCCTACGCGCCTCTGTCGCAACGTACATGTACTAATTGCTTCCCTACACAAGGTTGTTGCGTGCGTCTTTGGTGCCATAGTCATTATTTCTGCTTGGATCTTCTTCAATAAGAAAAAGACAAAGAAGACGCCAGCTGGAGCCAAGAAGCCCGGGTTTTTCGGGCGAATAATCCGTCGATCGGGCGGCCAATACGAACAGACACCGGGTGAAGATGGCGGCGAAAGTGGGAGACAGTCACATCAGCTTGATACGAGCAACCGGCTCAGCGGCGGTGCCCGCAGCAGCCAGGCGAATCGCAATAGCGGCACCGGAAACAATGGCGCGACCGTCGATCGCAACACGTCCATCCGTTCCGTCCTCACGCTGCCTGCGTATCGCCCGTCAGCCCGGGAAAATGAACAGGTTTTAGGACGCGAGGGCGAACGAGACGGCGTGGACACCATCGTGGACCTGCCCACGGCAGAGGAAGACGAGGAAGCACGCAACGAAGAGATGGAAACACTTTACCAAATCAGGGTGGCGAGACGGCAGCTGCTGACTGAACGTGAGGAGAGGAGAGAACGGCGCCGCGAGGCGCGGAGCCGAAACGACTACCGCACGCTGCAGCAGATCCGAGACGAAACACGCGCCGCAAATGAGAACAGCACCATCAACGAGCTCCGACAGACAGTTGACCAGATCAAGGAGGGCCGACAGAGATCTGCATCAAGTGTATCCTATGCAGACGTCGGCATCGCGCGTCACGACGGAACAAGAATTCGAGCCAACAGCTCCGAGAGCGAACGCATGGGATTACTCTCTGATGCGGCGAGCATGAGTATGGGACACCAGCGAGGACGCAGCGGCAGCTCAGCGGCCAGCAACAACGACGAGTTCTCGTCTCTCACACCTGCGCGATCGCGAGGAGCCTCCCAATCGGGCATGTCAAGGTTGAGCGTGGATGACAGAGCCGGCTCGAGCCCCGAGCTGGTCGAGGCAGACCTCGGTGAGAGAGCGATGCCCCCTCCCGAGTACGAAGACATCCCCCTCCACGAAGATCGCTCTACGACGCCCATCGACGGGCCCCCGCCCGACTACCCGGGGCCGTACCGGTCTGCTTCTCAGCACACGTCGGAGCATGACCTGGCTTCGGAGCGGCAGGGTGCGGAGGTGGGGCCGGCCGAGCACGCCGCAGGGAACGGGCATGAGAGAAGCAGCAACAGCTCGAGTTCCAGACGAGGAGTCGGTGGCGTGCCGCAGCTGCCCAGCTTGAGGATATCACAACTCCCCGAAATTGTCATCCAGCCATCGAGCGCACATCTACCAGACGACGAACTACGATCACCCCGATGATGAGATGACTACCATTTTTCCATTTATTATATTTTGTCCCTTTACGCAACGAAGCTCCGAGAATTTGCACCCCAATGTACATGGCGTAACGGAAGCACGGAGTTTTGGTCCTGGCTTGCTAATTCTTAATGAATTTTGGATGTATGAATAGCTTCTAGATTTACGTGACATGCAGTACAGTTTTGCATACCGGTCGTCTTGCGAGCGGAAGGAGTTTCTGAACGGCGAAGTAGCTGCTGCATAGCATCAGTTGTATAAGCACGATAGGTACCCTCTATATCTGCAGCAAAAGCCGAGTTGTGCCGTTTTCCTAGAAGCAGCCCGCGACAATGCATCAGCCTTGTCAATCATATGGTGAACACTTTGTAACGATGTTTTCCAAGGTCTGGATTTGATCAAGGAAGGGTCTGGCAGGATGGTCATAGGAGGAAATGGTTCATTTCACCCGTGAGGGTTAACGAAATTGATTCGAAGCAGAGAGGAACGTTTTGGTGGAACGGTAGGGAGTAGAAAGAAGTGCGACTTTTTAGTAGCGGAGCCAGCTGCCGGTCAAGCTTGCGTTGGGGAGGGCCATGAGAGCTACCAGAACCCGCATCGTATGCACGTTGCTACTGCATCAATGTCGGTGAGGGTTGATGAAGCTTTGGGGACAGGCGGTGCATGTGAAGAGAAAGAGAAGAAGAATACGGGAGAAAGCAAAGGAACAGGAGTGGGGAGGGATTCGGATGTATGTTGATAAATCAGGCAATCTCCACCCGACGAAACAGAACCAGGATTCTACGAGAGCATGTTTAGATTCCAATCTTGAGATAATCACTGACGCAAATAGCGTGGCAGTCAATCAGTCAGCAAGCAGCTGGCTGTTCTGTACACGGTGGATGCTGTAGCTGGCTTAGCAAGCTTTAGCTAAGCCCTGACGATTCACGCGCGCGCGTCGACGGACCCTTGCTGCCAGGCCCCACCCCATCTTTGTCAGGCTCGTGTAATGGGGCCGTCCAGTCCAGGGGAGGTTGCCATGAGCAGTCACTGCTCGCATCAGCTTGACTCAGCATGAGGGGGGAACGTGTTCGATCAAAGTTGCAGGGTGTGGGCCAGTGCAAGAACGGGGAGGTTCGCTGGCCGAGAACGATGAACGTGAAAGCAGTGGAGGGACCTGATGGATCTTTTTACAGTGAGAGGTTCAGGAACTGATAGATTGAACCCCGACGTTCGGGCAGAAAATACAGAGCAGCTTCAGTACGGCAAAGAGATCGCCCCTCGCCGAGACGTGAGTTTGGAGGCTTTGTCGGGAGTTCCTCGATGTCTTCTCCTTCGATGGTGATTCCGGAACGGAGAGGCCATTGCAACCAATGATATCATAGGTCCTCGGCCCCACTACCTCGAGTGGTGTGGGAAGCCCCCACCTGAAGCTTCCTAGCTTCGCGGCCAACCCACCCACCTTTTGAGAGAAGAGCTTGTAGCTATAAGACGAGAGAGAGCTGCCCGCTACTCGGTTCGCCTTTGTCTCTTTTCATCTATTCCACAGCACAATCTCTCTTCAGTGTCTTACTTGTTTCTTCTTATCTGATACCCAGCCAAAATCAGTCACAATGGCTCCCAGAATCGCTATCGTCTACGTACGTGCTTACCCCTCTACCCCCTCCATACTCTCACGATGAACCACATCACCGCCGCCGTCAACGGTTGGACATTGCCATTGTCGTGAGAGATCAATCTCATGATGGCCGGATCACTCGGCTGCTTTTGCCCTGACCGACTCCAATGCATGGTCGTTGACTCAACATGAACCGTTTCACTAACACCTCTCTAGTACTCGATGTACGGCCACATCAAGCAGCTGGCCCAGGCTGAGAAGGCCGGTATCGAGAAGGCTGGCGGCTCCGCCGACCTCTTCCAGATCCCCGAGACCCTCTCCGAGGACGTCCTCGCCAAGATGCACGCTCCCCCCAAGGACGCCGACGTGCCCGTCCTCTCGGACCCCACCACCCTCGAGTCCTACGATGCCTTCCTGCTCGGCATCCCCACCCGCTACGGAAACTTCCCCGCCCAGTGG
>JADBHU010000394.1:0-36715 GCA_017140155.1 Fusarium devonianum | reverse complement strand
AACTGCTCGTTGCTCTCAAAGACAAGGTGCTTCTACGATAGTCAAGAACAATATTATAGAGTCCCTTAACTTGATATTCCTCACCTTGCTTTTCCTCACTTTGGTTTTCCTCACTTTGGTTTTCCTCACTTTCGAAATTCCTCACGTTCGAAATTCCTCACGTTCGAAATTCCTCACTTTCGAAATTCCTCACGTTCGAAATTCCTCACGTTCGAAATTCCTCACGTTCGAAATTCCTCACGTTCGAGATTCCTCATATTCATTTCGCTGATATTGAACTCCTGACTTTGAACTCCCCTCTTTTAAATTCCTTACTTTTCGATTCCTCACGTTCGAAATTCCTCACGTTCGAAATTCCTCACGTTCGAGATTCCTCATATTCATTTCGCTGATATTGAACTCCTGACTTTGAACTCCCCTCTTTTAAATTCCTTACTTTTCTCTTACCTTAGGATTCCTTACTTTAGATTTCCTCACCTGGCTTTTGCCTACCCTTTCTACCCTACTTATTTATCCTTATAGACTAGCATGCCCTTCTGCAGACTCAAAGGCCAACTGAAGAATCTATCTACGATAATGTTCTAATTAACCTCTTGATGGCCAAAAGCTTTCCTATGACGAGAGTACTACTTGAGGGGAGAATCATCGAATTGGCTCGAGGTCGTCCCTATACATATTGAGGATATTCATGTAACGAGGATCTGGGTATTACTAAAGTATCCGAGGCCAAGGCAAACGTCTCCTTCTTTAGAAGCTTCATCTCTATCCACCAGGCTATGCCCACACATAATCTATAGGCACCCCGCCCGTTGGTCAGCGGTATCAACGAGGCGCCTGTCTCGAGTAGGGGGCTTTTATCTTCTCAGGTGGCCATGGGATAGGATGGGAATAGGGGGCAGTTGAGTATCCAAATGCTCACTCCCATCATAGACTAAGTAGCTCTTCAGCCTATAAGAACAAAAAAACGTCAACTAGTAGAAACATTCTATTATTCCTAGGCCGCGGAGACTGAAAGACATTAACCAAGTTTCCTCGGTGCGACGATCACCATGAAACAAACCCGAGCCGAGCCAACTCTTGAGTCGCGGAGCTGCTTACAGAGATGACCGATGTCGCCCGGGCCTCGATCTTGCACCTGCATGAGTTTCGCCTCGGGGCTGTTCCTGGCACCGGACGAGGCGAGTTATATCTATTATTTTCGTTACTGATGTCGTCTTTATGGGGAATCACCTTGGATAATCTACGCCGCTTGCTTCAAGGTCACGACATGTGGTCCGAGTCGGCAACCTTTGAGGGTAAGTTAGGTCAACTGCTATAACGATAGCAAAGTCGACACTCTTTAGGACGGTTCGAGTCTACCACTTCGTCCAGGCCTCGTCTCCGTCTCTGATTAACACTCGCGTTTTCTTTATGCCAGCCTCTGGCCGGCTCGAGGTCGCACGCTGCCCTGCCCTGGCGCAAGAGACGCAGGTCGGTAGTTACCACTCACGGCAAATAGGAAACGCCGAGCGAGAGGAACTCTAAGGAATTCTTTTAATAGAGCACTTCGAGTCTAACCGATTAGCCAAGCCTTACTTTGAGCACCACCTCGCGAGCCCATGATCCGAAACTGAATCCAGAGCTGCCAAGATGAAGTGCAAACTGCTGGCAAAACGTCCAGATCTATCAATACGTCTAGCTTCTTGCTCGATTTCCCGCTATCTATGAGTCTGGCGGCTATGCTCCGAAAGCTTTCAAGCTACCTATGGATTCCCGCGCAGAGGCCGAAAAGACCCTGGGAGATGTGGTATCCGACGCTGTTGCCGAGGAGCAGCTTTCTTCCAAAGACGACACCCAAGCAAGAGCTTGACCACCCAGAGGACGGAAACGCGACCAAGTCAGGGCCGAGTGAGACAGGGGGCCTCTTCAACAGAGTGAGCAGTCAAGTTATATAAGCCTGCCGGCTGTTGTCGAGTCTTGTCGGCTATGGAGAGCAGACAGACGGCCGAGGAAGAGCCTGTAGTCGGCGCTTTGTGTGCTCGCTAGGGGCTATCTTTGCAGCTCCAGTAGTCGTCTCTATGACCTGATTGCAGGATACCAACGCAATCGAGGAGGGCATTCCGGCGGGAGCTGCTACTCAGGGGGCGGTTAATGCGGTGGTAGTACGCTATAAAGCAGACGAGGCTGGTAAATTTGCCTAGGCTATAGAGCGATAAGGAGGGGAGATGCTCAAGGGGATCGGCGGGTAGGGGAATGCGGTGCTTGCGATATTATCTTCTCTGATCTACGGTTGCTTTTAGCTCTACATAGCGTCTTTTTCCGTTGATAGCTCATACAGCATTTCCTCGTTAACCACTGGGCGTAAGTCTGCAGGTTGCCACGCCACGTATGAATTATATCACCTGCTGTTTACTGCCTACGAGGTCTGGCACTTTCTTTATGAGTAGTCCACGTAGTATTGCTTCGAGATGAGGTGCCATCTTTGAAGGGAGGTAGTAGTGACAGGATCACCTCATGCGCTATTCGTTATGATAGGATGACTTGATTATTCTGTAGGAGTCTGCCCTTAATTTGCCCTATATCTTCTGAACCCTCCTCTATATAGCAAGCGACGAGTCTCATCGCTAAGCATACTTACTATCTTCCTCACTCTGAATATCCATAAACTATAATAGCTAATCGCCTAGCTATGAGTAAGCGCGAGAATGCCGATATGATACTAATAGACGTGCCCGCTAGATGGGTAGGCGCCTTAAGGTGACTACTAGCTGAGTTAGATGCTAGAAGATGGCGATAGCGGTATTATCTCTAGCGGCTTCCTCACTTTTATTTCCCTACTTCTACTTCCTTGCCCCCGTTGTTTTCCTCACTTCCATTTTCCTCATGTTCATTTCCTCACCTCTATCTTCCTCCAGAGCTTCCACGTGTTCTTTATTATTGTGGAAGCACCTGGCCTTTGAGAGAGTAATATGAGCAGACTACATAGTCTAGAGCTAAGACGAGCACATTGGCAAATTGGTCACCGTGCAGAGTAGCGTCTCGTGGAGTCTCCTGAGATAAAGAGCCATATCCCGCGTCGTGGATATCCAGTAATAAGAGCCTACCTGGATTCCTCAGCTACTCCGAGTAGAAAGACATCAAGGCCATAACGCACAGCGTCGACAGCAGGGACTAGATATTAGTACATAACCTATAGGCCTGGCCAGAAACGTTCTCAGACAGAGAGAGTAGCAAAAGCGGTGGTGACCTCAACGACGACTATGGGGAGTCCTGACGAGGAGACGCGGCAGTAGAATCGGCATCTCCCTCTAGGCGCTCAGATGAGCCGCGTGCGGGAACATCTCCAGGCGACGTCTGCCCCTAGGAGACGGCAGCCAGAGACTGCTGCTGGTTGTTCTCCCGAGAGGCCAATGCCGAGTTCGGTTCGGGATACCCTCGATACTCTGCCCTTGGCCGTAGCTAGAACTCCCACCGCAGACCTCACTGCTATTGCTATTGCTGCTGCTCCTCCCGCAAGCGAGCCTATCTTAATAGATACTTCCCTATGCTCATAGATCGCCTATCCGCCCAGACTCCTAGTCTAACACGGGCCAACGTCTTCCAGACGAGTTATAATAGCTATATCTACTCGCTTAGTAACGCAAAGAGCGCAGCCGGCTTTAATATTCTAAGTATAAGTATCCACGTCTCTGGAGACGATGCCCAGGTTATATGGGAGGACGGGAAGAAGCAGCAGCTAAAGCCGACAAGGCATCAGGCCTCCCAGGATCACGACGATGGATGTATCAGTAGATCGCTTCCTCCCACCGCTTCAACGAGTTTCTAGAGCAAGCCACAGCAATACTATCAGGCACTCTTGCCCCAAGCCCGTCTCTCGGTCACTGTCTCCCGTCGGGGATCATAGCCACGTTTCTGGAAATGCGGCGGACCTAGCCTCCCTCGATTAGGAGGATAAGCAGACCGAGAAGGGTCAGGCTAAAGACAAATACACGCAGGGTGATATTAATCGCTGTATGTAGTTGCAGCGGCTAAGAAGGCAATAGCGAAGCAATAGGGTCGTGGAGGCGGTGTGAATTCTGCTAGTAACTCTTCGAGAAAGAGAAAGGCTATCGCTCATCAGTTTTAAGATCAAACCACCTATCCATATCATCATCATCGTCATCGTCCTCTTCTTAGCCTAGACCACCATAAGTCTCATAAATCTCATACCCATTGCTATCCCGCTAGGCATTCCCGGCCAGATATGGCCTCGACGGTGGCATTCGAGAGCTGGGTGAGGAGAGGGATGAACGGAGTGCGACTTATTTTGCCTCGATTCCGTTGTAAAGTATTGGATAGTGGCAGCAGAGGCGAGGACGAGGAGTAGGAGGAGAGGGTGTAGGCGAGGATGTTACTAGGCGTTATGGAATTAGTCTAGAGAAGACGACGATGATAATAAAGAATAGTAATATATCTCGACCTGGTCTGTTTAGACTGTGGGAGGAAAGCGAGTGGAATGAGTATAAAAGGACGATCGTGGTGATTAATTGCTTTGAGTAGAGTAAAAGGAGTAAAACGATTCGAGGACGAGGAGGATGCTTTTGGAGAAGTAGGCGAAGACGGACGCGGAGGTCTCACCTTGTACCGAGGCGTCCTCGGCTTAGGCGTATAGACTATACGGTACGTGTTATAATGCGACTTAAGGTTAGATCGTTATATAAGTAAAGCAGCGTTTTGAATGATAGTAAGCTTCTGGTATAGAATGAGGGATCTCTGTAGCACGATACGAGGTAGGAAGGGGGGGGGATTAGTACCTCGGTAGGAACTAAAAATAAGCTATTAGAGAGCGAGGGCTTAAGGGCGAGCTGATAATAGAGTCGAGTGCTATGACTATACATAGCATCGTGCTCAGCCTAATAAGTTTATACCGGCTGCGTTAGTTATACGATCCTATTACTTTATACTATCTGCGCCCTAAACTAATATAGATAGTTTGTTTCCAAGATAACAACTCCCTCTTATCAATAGCCAACTCGAGACAACTAGCAATATAGCTCAAACCCCCCAAGCACGTGGCTAATATCATACGCCATAGCATCCTCAGGCAAAAAGTCCTCATCATAACCAGCAGCATCTCCGCGGAATCCCTCCCCAGGCAGCTTGTCCAAGAGTCGCGCTCCCAACTAAGAAGCCACCGACATATCAAACGAGCGACACACCTGCACCACCTGCTAGTCCATGAAGATCCACGTCGCATGCCACTCTGTGTGCTAGTGGATGATGTTGCTGTTTCCTAAGGGGTGAAGCTAGTCCATAGAGTCGACGCTGACTATATGTATACCCCGCTGCGAAGGCAACCATCTGCTTCCTGTCTGTCTTGAATGCGCCGCGTGCGGTGATAAAGGTGGGGAGGGGGTCGCTAGGAAGGCGGCAGATTTCGTAGTATTAGGGTAAGCCGCAGTCTAGTATAAGAGAGTAAGAAGACGAAGGATACAGGCAGAGAAGGGGGATAAATTGCAGGACGGGGCGAGTTTGAGCTGGGCTGTAGTAGCTCCCCCTATTTCGAGTACGGGCCTGGGGACCGGGGCCGATCAGTCGTATGTGTGCATCAACAGCAAACCGCAGCTAGGTACGGTCATCTTTGCCTGCTCGTTAGCGGTGTACGAGAGAGTGCGGTTGAAGGACGTTGCGATGGCACGCAAGCTAGAACTGGCCTTAACTCTATTGATCGAGTCAAGAGCGGGTTGTGCACGGAGGGGAGGGAGTAAGAGACCGGACTAAGAGACCCGGACGGTGGTTATGGGCCCCCGATAGATTCGTTTCTGTTATATCTGGCGTCAAGATCAGGAGGAGAGAACGGGTTGTTGGGGGAAATGGCTAGGCAGGCAGAAGAATCTGTTGCATCACCGCCCCTGGGTATATCTTGGTCAAGGTCCAGAGAAGCGGAAGCAGTCGAAAGACGAGACGGCAAAGACAACCCAGCTTCTGACTCCCAGCTGGACTTGTTGGACTAAAGCCCGCTGATCGTGATCTGAGCACTGACGCCATCCACCTCAGGCCGGGTGATAGAAACGCGCGCTAGTATATCGTCGTCTGAGTCACTACTATTCGAGGCATCGATGGAAACTTGGGTCGTATCCCGAGAGATGCGGGCCGTCTTGGTCTGTCGCTCGGGAGGGTAATCGGCAGTGACTCGGCGGCGAAGGCGGGCAGATACCGTGGGAGACGAGGGGGGGCATAAGGAGGGATATGCTATTATCGTGAGGCTTGAAAGATACTACTATCGTGATTCCCATGGGACTGTCGGAGATTTTCAAGGAGTCTGAGACGTGAGAGCAATGGTCAGACTGTCCCTGGTCAGTACCCTTGACAGATCATCTAACGCAGCACCCTAGACGGCGCCGGTAGCTGCGAGAGTGCGTGGATACCAGGTCCATAAGCTCGACAGCCCAAGACCGGGATAATACAGAGAGCCACTTGCTCCAAGCATGTCTGTCAACCTGGGCCATGGATCTGCAAAGATGAGGTGGCAGAGTGAGCGAGTTACTATGATGGATCTCTTTGGCGGTCAACGTGTTTGTTTGTAGGTGGCTTGCATAAACGACCGCCATAAAGCAGGGGTGTCAAAACGAGCAAGTGATGCTAGCAGGGTAAGGATGCCCTGTGCGTAACACGGGCTGTTAGCTATTTATGCTTCAAACGCAGCCTTGCCTGTTTGCCATGCACGCTGCCGTGGATACGAGTTGCCTAACCACAACCTGGCTAGTCAGTATTTCCGCGTCCAGCCTTGTTTACTACCGCTGGGGTCTTGAGCTGCTGGTGTAGCAGCGGGTCTATACCAAGTGGGAGATTGCTTAAACGGGCACGCGGCGTCTACGGAGGATAGATCCCGGTGGGTTATTGGTCTTTGTGGCGTATGCAGCTTGCCGTCGGTGGATCTCGCAAGGGGCTGGATAGGTGTGTGTTTGTGTGCTGAAGGATATGACGCGGGAGCTAGGTTTCTGTGGAGGCTGAGGATGCGACAGACGGCGCCATATCGAACAATGTTAGACCCTGTTTGCTTCTGGGGCGAGAAAAGGCTATGGAACTCACGTACTGCGTGGTGAGACTCAACATGTGTTTCAATGCCTACCTGTCTCAAGTTGATAAGTATAACTCTGTTCGTGGTTGCGCAGATCCCAGTACTAACGTGAGACCAACGTCGACAGTACCACTCCCACATGCTACGAGTCCTCTGCTCAACAAGGCACCAAAGGCATCAAAGGCACCTCCTGCGATGTGGATTTTCATGACGCCTGTTCTACTCGTAGCCAGGACTCGAATGGTGGCTCCGTCAAAGAGGATGAGATGTCTGCAACTGTTAAGCCTGTTCCAAACTCGCTCAATAAGACTCTCGAGGGTCTACTTAACTTTGCAGATTTCTGCGAAGTAATCCGCGATACCACCTCCAAGGCCGAGCTAGTACATATCGTCATCCCACCATTAAAACGGACAATCGGCGTAATCTATAGCAAGTCTCCCCTTCTACTCCCGTATCTCCATCTGACCTCTGACTATACTATCCTCGAGACTCGAGGAAGTACAGCGACTTCCACATCAGATGTGTAAACGGCGACGCTCCCACCGCCTACACCCTCAAGCGCATCTTGTGCAGATTCGACGCGTCGCACCCAAACGAACTGAGCTGGCACGACGAGCTCTATATTAACTACCACACCGACGTTAATGGCCGCGCTCTTCTACCCCAGCCTCTAATAGAAAGACAAAGCAGCGCGGGATCTACTCCCGAGGGCAGCCGAGCTTTGCTCGATGGAGACACTATATTGCTTTGACTACAGGATGGCGAGTCTCGTGTACGAGCATAACGTGGCTATTGCGGGGCGCTGCGTGGATTTCGTGTCATCGCAGACTTGTGTAGCCTGGCAACAGCTTCACAGACGTACTGCTCGACTATATGCTCAGACTCTGCCGTCCTACTCAACCGCTGCACTCTCTCGTCACTCCTCTGCCTCCCTCAATCGAAGTTAGCCAGCCGTATAATCTCTCGGAGGAACACTTTCGAGCCTACGCGGAGGCCGTCGATCGATAATCACCCGCTGCATCGTGCTGGTACGCTAAAAAGCCCAATGCGCAGATAATCCTCCCGACGGCCTAGATATAAGGTTTTCCCTGCTATCAACAGACTAATTCCCATCCCTCTGTTCCATACAACGCCCGCGTGCATGGCTGGGAAATGCCTGCCCTGCGGTCTTGCACGCCCCATCTCGTTATCCGACTGCCGATGCGCATCTCGTCCTCTATCGGCAATCTCGAATAAGGTATATATAGCGATCACGTCCGTCACCAGGTTCTCGTCATGGCATAGACCCCTGAAGAGAGATGGGGGAAAAGGCGAATGTGACTTGGCTTGCGGGCAGGATAATGCAATTACCGAGTGATAAATATAGGGGAAATGGCGTGTGTGGTCTAGGGCGTTATTAGATATGAGCATACGATGTAAGAAATTAGAGTCGCGGATTTTTATGAGCGAGTTCCCTGACCTAGATCCCGCGTTGTTCTGGTGAATCTCCACGATGGCCGGCCTCTTCTTGGCTAACAGCTTCCGTGTGGCCTACAGCCACTACTGGCTCTGTGCGGGGTAGAGTTGGAGCACGACTCTGCACAGCCACAGGTCGGTGATAGGGGCGGGGGTGCGAGGTATATCGGTGCGGAGAAGAGATGCAGTTGGGCTTTGTCGGAGAATGCGGAGAGGTTCAGGGTAGGGAGGCTCTGAATGTACCTCGTGCGTGCGCCTTGCTCGGAGTGATACGTGCGAAGGAGAAATCTATTCAGAGGACACTGGCTCTCTCGGCAATATCATTAGGGTGTGTGCTAATGGCTTGCAGGGTTCTGATTGATCATTATGTGTTTATAGCGGCTGAGCTTTGTTCTCAATTGACTCTTTGGAACTCATTTCACAGGACCAGTTTGAGAAAAACGGGTTATTCATGACCTCAGCACCAATTTTGGGTTAACCATTCTCAGCGCCCAAGTATCTCGGTCGCATAACACAAAGTACCCTTTGACGATAGCTTTTCAGCGCACTGCTTTGAAAGAGGCAGGCCAACCCCTTCAAAGACGAAATAAATAATACCGATGAACCAGACAAAGAGGCCACCTCATCCACGTGCTAACCAGCTAGAACAAGACTCCCCCTTCTCTTTAGAGAGGTTACAACCCTTTCCATTTTCTCCGGAGAAGCCATATTAAATCTATGCAGGCCGAACAATGAACCCGTGCAGTCACGCATGGGTTGAACACATATACATGAAGCTATGTAGCAGTTCCAAGTTCGCATAGAACCAAGGTATGTATATAAGATACGGCTACTCCCGCACTTTCTTTCTACAATTTACACTATCCCAACGCTCTCTCTGTCTACTGTTCCTACCACCACTAGGGACACGTAGATATCACTACCGCGTATATCGCTTCATCTAGTCCAACATCCATCTCGAATTCTCAAGCAATTCCGAATCCGAGCCTCTCCTTGACGCCCTCCACAAGAACATCCCTGGCCTCTATCCTAGATCTCAACTCAAGCCATGACCAACGACGCCGAAAGCCGCAAGCGTTGCGCAGACGTCCAAGCCTCGGAAGCGTCCACCAAGCAGAGAAAAAAGCGCCGTCTTCCGAGCACGGAGACTTTACTTCCCCTTTTCCAAGAGTTACCGCCACCCATCGAGCCGTTTCCAGATGTCGGTGATTGCTTCAGGGGTATGGACGGAGGGGATGTCCGATATCCCCGGGATGTGAGCTCGTCCTCCGCTGTGGTGTCTCGGGATCTCGAAGAGGCTGCGGCTGTTGGTAAGACTGGGACATAGGAATCTATGATAGGGAGAGAGAGTATGGGACTAGGGATAAATATACTTGGTTGAGGTTTCTGAGATGGAAGGGTATTATTTCGAGTCTATGACTCTCTTTTGCCGCCTGTGATTCGATGTCTGGATAGGATATTTATCTATGATATGATAGCATAGTAAAATCCCAAGGAAGCGTTGGTTCTCCCTCAAAGGAACTAAGTAATAGTGAGTATAAGTACTTAGGGAATATAAGAGGGAGCAGGAAGCAATCTTTCATAATCATAGATTTCTAACTCTTAAAATGCTAGATTCTTATAATATTGGGCTTAGAAATCTATAATCACGGGCGCCCTTAATTCTAGATGGGTTGCTTTGTAATTTGTACGGTGCGGTACCCTCAATCCCGTCATTATCCCAGTTGAGATGATGTGGCTCGGAGTGAGAGAGTGAACACAATTAATACCTGGCAGGTGAGCATGATCTTAGATAAACATAGAAGAAAGAGGGCTATGATAATAAGCTGAGAAAGGCCGCTTGGCGTGTATACTGATATAGCTGTCCCATCGTTGTGGTTGTTATTAATATTGATAGAGCTAACGAAAGGGAGGGATGGTGAGGCGAGCAGGCTTCGCGAAGGATGTGACAAGGACTAAACCAGGTATTTAATGATCGCTTAGGGCAAGCCTGGGTGTTATTGCCAGAACTTATCACGCCGCATGCGACGCCCCTATATCTTATCCTGACAAGGCACGCAATACGTCGACAAGTCTCTGCTTTTTCTTATCTTATCTATCTACCAACGTGCCATCGTCTTCCTGATTCCATTGTCACTTTTGTTCGATCCCGATGGCCCTATGCTATGAGAAGCACTGGAATCGTCTGGGTGGAAGATGGAAGAACCAAGAGACTGGAAGAAGGACCCAATAGCAGGTCCATGGCCTAAATAAACGGGTGCTCTAGAGGATTTCGGGGGACGTTATAGGGCTCAAGGGGGCCCCGGCTGGAAGCCCGAGATCTACATATTAAGCCCCGGCCATGGAATCTTACTTCTCTCGGTGAACCACCAACCAACTTATAGTCAAAGATACAAAACAGCAAAGAACCTGCCAAGACCATCAAGTTTGCGATAGATCAAATCGGGCGTTATCCTCCAGCTTCACCACCCTCATCACATGCATCAGTATTATACTTTCTGACGGCCCTTAGAGACTCCTTTTACGGATATATTGCCGCTTACTGCGGCTTCAGGAGACACTATAGATATACCTTTAAAGATAGCAGCCCGTCCTTTATATAGATACTAGAAGCGCCGTGGAAGATGCACTTGGGCTACTGGCTTTCCAAAAGGTATGTTTGCCGCATCCGCGAAAGGAAAACTCAGGAGGATAATTCCCGTATATAGTTATTAATACGTGGGATTTCCTAATCGCAGGGCGGGCTTGATATAGGATTATGAGGGAAAAGTGAAAAGGGTTTTTAATATCGTGAAAGTATTGCTTTTGAGAGAGTAACGAGCAGTTGATGTAGGATATTGGAAAGTGAGGAATGGTGAGGTGAGGAAAAAAAGGCGAGGAAGAGTGAGGTGACTGAAGTGAGGAAAAGTAAGTGAGGAAAAGAGTGAGGAAAGAAGTGAGGAAGAATAGGGGAGAAAAAAAGTGAGTAGAAGTAACCTGGGGATATGTAAGTGTGTTTGCAGCTAAGAGTAAGGATAGGAGTGAGGAAAAAGGCGAGGAAAGAAGTGAGGAAAAAGGATATAGGTATTCCTATGCCTCTCAATTCCTGACCTACATACGAGAAGGCCTCGACCGGATACATATGTTGTTTTTACTACAAACAGATGCAATAGAGCGTAGTTTATCCTTGATTAATATACGCTTTGATATGCGACGTTCTATCATAGTCACGATAAGAGGCCTCGGAGCTTCTCTTACACTCTGGCATTAGCGGCAGTCGTTTTAGAGATTAGGTTTCAATATAGTCAAGATATAGTCAAGAGCCCAATAAGTAAGTTTTTCATACTCAACGAGGTGCAGCAAGAGACAAGAAAGCTCGTCATAAGAAATTATGACTTAGAAATAACATAGCATTATCAGAGTTTAGCGCCTATCCCTACTTTAGCGCCGCGCAGAAAAGAGAGCCCCTCTTCAAAGAACGTCTCTACTCGACTTTTTTCATAACCACCAGTATCTACAAAACACATGCCTCAACCACAATCAACCATCCGACAATACGTCTCAAGAAATTCTTTGGCATCCTAAAACATGTTCCTCCAAGCCCCATAACTCACTCATATACAACCGGTATTATGAAGCTGTGGCGGCTGATGCATAAGTGAAGAGCTGTCCTAATGCGCAGCTGTAGCCTTGTTATGGCAGAGACATTGCTCTCAAGAGGTAGTGAGTGGGAAAAGGCTCTAAAGCCAGGCTCCGATTTGAAATATAGCAGAAATGAAAGGTTATTAGGCCTGGGAGAATATTTAGGGGTTGTATTAACCACTACTACGTCGTGCATTGGGAAGATCTGACTGTGGCCGGGCTTGGTACTCATCTGGAAGGCCACCAGCCTGAAAGGGCGGGGAGGAGGTTGTGGTCATAGGGAAGAGAAGGGCTGAGAAGATGAGGGCTGTGGTGAGATTGATAGATATACATAGCGTTAAGTTAAAGATGCTAATGGAGGTCTCATATGCAATAGCATAGTAGAAGGCCGCCGTACTTATAGCGCAATGCCTCTCGGTAAATTCATGGTATTTTATGAGGCTTTCCTAGATACCGTAGCAAAGCGTGACATATCTAGCCGCTTCCTTGCGTTTTCGGGAACTATTGCTTAACAAGGGCATGATGACTTCCCGTAAGCTTTAATAAACATCTACTAAACTCTGTAAGGTTCCCCTGTTGAGTAAATATTCCTCTGGCTAGCTCCCCAGGTCGGACGTTAGTTAGTCCCGTGGCGGTCTTGGCCGCAAAGGGATTATGCTATAGCTAGGCTATTGATAGCTAACTGCCATAGCACGTAGTCTATAATAAGGTACCATCATCTTGAAACACCATAAGCGACCGGTGGCGCGGTATGAGGAGATCTGAGCTAAGGATGACTCAACCAAGGTTGTCCTGGGTGCGGCGCTACTGGTCATACTAGATCAAGTGTTCGTCTTTCAAATGTCTGCCAATCAATAGCGACAGCTCCCTGGCACTGTTGAAGATGGCGGTCTGCTGTTGTGAGTTTATCGCATCGAATATGACTCTTGCGTGGTCTACTCTAGCCATCTTGGTTGCTTATTCCGCGGCCCATTTAAACCAGGTATCCGCTACTGAGCAGATGAAATCAATATACCGTGCGCGCGTTGCTAACGGGCAACGGTATGAACAGGAGCTATATCCCCGTTAATCTTACGTTGGTTTGGTCTCTTCCACCTTAGATAATAGCGGCGCCGGCTGGAGCTCATAACGAAAGAACGCATTTATAAACGTCTGGGACGGGCCGGACTTTTCAGTTGGGACAGGGGAATCTAGCTCCATGCGAACGGCATGTGTGGACCTTTGTGTAGAAACCTGGTCATAGATATATATGGCGGCGTTGCTATAGGGTATGACCGTCTGGTAATACAGAGTCGAGCTTCGTGTCAAACCACGTAGGATCCTGCCAGCAAGATAGGTCCTTGCGGCGCGGCTGAGCATGCGACCCTTGTCTACTTAAATACCATGGCATAGAGAGCTTCGTACTGGTTCAGTCTAGAGATTGCCTTGTCATCACCGGGCCAGTGTTTCGTGGTTTCCACCTGGGTTTATAGCATCTATGACTCCCCCCCTTTCAACCTTCTTAGCAGCTAGGCAGCTTGGCGTGATAGCTTGACGCCGCTCGGAGGTTAGCAGCACTGTTATGTCCTCCACCCTATGCGCCATGGCTCACCTCGCTTGAGGTATGTAGAGTCTTAAGACTTGGTCAACAGGGGGCGGACTTGGTGGTTTATTTATTACGGAGGGATTGGAGATGGACATGGTGGCAAGGCAGGCTGCTATTAGTGACATACTGCTCTCGATTCCACGGAAAGGAAATCAAGATGTTATCCCTATGAGAACAATAGTATGGATAAAGGCAGATACACTTGATCCCAGAACTTGAGTCTTGTCTTTCCCCTCCGTACTTACGTACGCATTATGCTTCAGTCGCTGACATATAACTATAGCGTTCACCGCTAGCCGTATAAGTCCTGTACAATACGATACCCATCGAGTAGAAGTCAGCTCACCACCCGGATATCTATGGGCACATTAGCAATCAATGCTGCTTATTACACAATCATGATAAATGGTCTGAGTATAACCAAGTCTTCTATTGCATCCATCAACCATATCTCCTCACAGCATCACCACACCAAAACTCCCCCTAACTACCCCCTTGATCCATCCCCAGCAAACCTCCTCGTCCTCCTCCTCCACAAGGCTATCAAACCAACTCCTTAAACAGAACGAGTCAGCCCCCCGGATCCCGCCGAATATCACTGGGTGACTACCGGCTCTAAACCACAACCGTCGCCTAGTTAACCTACTGTTCCTAGCGCTCGTACGTGCGATGCGGCGCTGCATCGTGGCGCGAGGTAAACTCGGCCTTTCGGCGCTAGTACCTGGTAAAGATTTCTTCAGATTCTACCAGGGACCGATGCTGAGCGAAGCTTACCTCTAGCATAATATCGTTAAGAGACGGCATATAGTAGTAAGCCTTCCGGAGGCCGTACTATCCTAGTTCGTGACGAGTTAAGCTTTGGTGTCGCATATTCTCGATCGCTTACTATAGCTCTAGCTGCTGGACTTTTGCCTCGTTCAGGAGAATAACACCGCGCGTGGCGTGACCCGTTATATTGCTTAGTCGTGGAATAACGAATTTAGTGGAGAAACACGGAAACGACTTGAATCTGCGCGAGGGCACGGCTGCTAGACTTTTTCTGTTTGGTTGTCTCGAGCTCTGAGCCTAAACTGCGCCGGAGTTAAATGACTTGCTGGATGAGCCAGTTAAGCTGAAACATGTGATCATGCAAGGTGCTTATTAACTCGGCGTATGTGATAAAGTTGCCGTAGGTTGGCCCGTTAATAATTTCGCCAGCTTCGAGTGTTAAGGTTTGATCGACGACGTGGCCGAGGACCTTGTCTAGGAGGTAAGTCGTAGTGTTATTGTGGATTTGGGAATCTGCACAGTCCGTTAGTGTTAAATAGGTATCTCTACATCCGGTAGGTGTTTAAAGTCAGTCGCTAATACGACTCGAGAAACTAAGACCTACCTAGCTCTAAAGGTTATATGGCGTGCGAGAGAGTCTGCTCGTCGGTAAGTGGTGATTATCGCTCTGCCAAAGCATAAAGCAGCTTTGGATATATTCTCCTGGGACTCCTTTCATATCTATCGTCACAGACTAATCTACTCAGGCCGAAGTAGGTAGACGTTTATCGTTGCTTAGAGCGGTAGATATCGCGACGGGTAATATAAGCTCCGGATGCGTTACTCGTTAGACCCTAAGGATGCTCTAGTGCTATCATAACTCTCTCGCAGAAAGTGGTTTGAGGTATGCAGGATAACCTAGTTATTAAGCAGCCTAGGGTTGGTATAGTACGTGGCGAGTCGAGACTCTTCACTGGAGTGGACTAGCTCAAAGGCCCGTAGAGCAACGCCCAAAGCCGTATAGACCTGATCGTTATATATGATAGAAAACGGGGGCAATTATATCCTATGCAGGGCAAGATGCCACCTGCTGGAAGCATGCCGGGCATAGCGGGATGCTCTGTCTGTGATGCCTCGCTAAAGACAATGATGCGACGGGAATAGGTGTGTTGAAGTAGACGAGGATGAGGATTGCTAGTGCTGTGAGGGAGAGGAGCACGCGTAGGGGGCTGTGTAATGCAGGCGTAGTTTCTGTGGTCCAGGAGCTCGAGTGCTGGTGGTCTAGGCCACCCTGATGAGGCCAGGTAGCAACGTGACGGGGCCCTGGGTTCTTATCGCGCATAGCGTGAGGGAAGGGCGGTTGTCGATCTGGCTTGGTTGATCGCGGGGTTTCTTTAAGGCGTACTGAAATAACTAGAAGCTTGTGGCCGCGACGTGTCTGCACGATGTCGATGCCTTCTTCCGCTGGAGCATGTGCGACTGCGCCTAATAGATCCGCAGAGAGATGGTGACTAAGACTCTATGTCTATGTAAACTGCTCGTTGCTTTCTCAAAGGCAAGGTGCTTCCACGATAATAAAGAACACTGTCGAGTGTGGACTACGTTAAGTGAAGTAAAGCTAAGTAAACGCCGAGTAGACTACGGCAAAGAGCCGACGTAATCGATGGGCTCGAAGCGCTATAAGCTATCATGGGTAGCTGGCTTCACCTACTATCTAGACTAGATATCAGTAGTGAAAATGTCTCGCAGGTGGTTCTAGGATGGTCAATACTGTTGATCTGGCAGACGAGTCTAGGTGACGCGACCCTCGCTCTGCCTAAACAGTATTGCCGGGCCCTAATTGATCCCCGTCAATAAACGAGACATAGTCTCACAAAGCGCTTCGGTTAAGGAGATAATTAGAGAGTGCGAACCTGCGAGAAGAGTGATTAGCTCTCGTAGTACTGCTCGTGGGGCAATGCTGGGAAAGAAATACTCGGGGAGTGACCCCTATGAAGAGTGTTACTTGGAGGGCGAACGTTGCATAATGTCTAGGAGAGAGCAGCTTAGAAGGCGATACTTAGGTAGTAAGGAAGTAATACTCTGAGAGCGAGAAATTATTACTTAGGAAGCGATACTTAGGGAGCAAGTTCGCGAGTAGGTGCTTAGAGAGCGATGCTAAATAGAACTTCTGAGACGAGAGAGTAGAGCCTAATACGTATCTTAACGTCAAGCAATGAGTAACGCGATTGCACCGAATAAGTTGACGAAGAATTGAATGAAGTATGAGATGGGTGAACTAGTATGACGATGTTATATTTTGGCCTAGATATTCGAGACGCTGCTAGCAATACTAGCTTTTAAGTCTGCGCATTCCCAAGAGCCATATTGTCAAGTCAACCCTCACGAATACGTAACTCTCACTTCCGCATTATCCCACTCTAGTTATACCACCGACTACTGCTGCCCATAATCAAGAATACCCCCCAGTATAGCTAGTTCCGCCTCCTTAATCGTCTTATCCAGCTCCGCCAGGATGAGCTCCCGCATCGTATTCTTGAGTCGCTCTGCCGCTGGGCGACACTCGGCGAGAGCGTCGGCGCGCTGCGTCTCGACGAGGTTGGCTACGGCCGTGTCGTCGGAGGAGGAGCAGGATGACGTTGGGTGCGACGTGCGAGATAAGTCGGCTGATAAGGAGTCGCTTGTAGTAGGCTATACTGGTTAGTATATTAAGAAGGGTTAGTTGGTAGACGGGCTACGAGTCAACTTATATCTCCTGCTCCTCTTTCAAGTAAGGATATAATTTCCTGGGATTCTACTAGCTCTCCGCTAGGCGCCTCTGGAAGTCGTCTTTGCGCTCTGGGTGCTGCTTGCTGAACTCGGTTAGTTCCGACGGAGCCACCAGGCCAATCTCGGGCATGTCCTGTTGCGTCGGCGGTGGCATTGCGGCTAATATTAGCGGGACTGAGATGGAGAGGAGGAGTTGGCTAAGCCTTGGGTGGTTAGGGCGACGCGTGCCAAGTTATAAATATCGACTTCTCATCCGAGGTTGTCCACGGTTCCGATGCCCAGGCTTCGTAAGGAGTTCCATTACCAACGTCTCACTAGAAATATCACGACATAAGTAGATGGGACCGAGAGCTGGAGGCAATCCCCGTTGGCAGAAATTCCCAGTTACACAAGGCTAAAATGTCCTGCATCTACTCAAATTTATACTAATTTCCTCTTCCCGTCTCTCCCCCCCTGCTCCTCGATTCTCCCACCAGCTTCACCCACATCCATATCGCATCATCTCTTGCACACCACCTCTACCGCGCCCCCCTTTAACGGCGACAAGTAGCCCTAGTGAGGCGAAGTGGACCACGACTAGGCTATCGATGCTATTAATAAGGGCCGGGCGTAACGCGTGCTGCGTAGCCTAGAGATCCCGTAGGACGAGCAGGCGTTATTCAGCCTCGTTGCCCGGGCCATGCAGAGCCACTTGGTTATAGCTGTCGATCTGCGGGACTTTGTGCCGAGACTGGCCAAGGGTGACGGGTACAGGAGGCTGGGGGTGCTGGAGAAACTTGGTGGGTAGGAGTGGATGGGAGAGTAAGGGCTTGGAGATGACGGTGACGCGTGTGCGAGATTGTAGGGGCGGAATAGGAGGTTCGTGTTGGCTGGGGATGTGATGTGAGGTTCTGTTTGTGGGGGAGGTTATTTGAGGAACTAGGTTAAACGAGCCTCTTCGTTCGTGTCAAGACACTGAACGACCCACCACGGGTAGATGCAGAAGTGGATAGATCCTCAGGATGACAGTCCAAGGAGTCCAATTCCTTTCTCTTCTCCCTCGTAGCAAGTGGAGATATAATATGACGCGTCGTTGGATTTAGGTTCCTAGCTAAACCTCCTGCGGCTAATATACAAAGCTATAGTCTGTATTCGTTAGACTATCGCTGATAGTTTCCAAATATACACTGCTTAGATACGAGGCTATGGTGCCTCACCGCCTCTGGAGACAAAGACTGATGAGCAGGAGTCATCCAAATATAATCATTGGTGAGCCGTACCTTATATTAGAAGCGCTGGTCTTGTCAGGCTGTAGCAGGTTAACTGCGGCGGCAAATAATAAGTAGTAACATGATTCTCTTTTGAAGCGGACAGCCAAATAGTGCTGCCTATAACGGCTCTATCTCCCGTCTTCGGCATTAAGATCATCAACGGCGTCCGCCAGGCCAGAGTTTAGCTCCATTCCTAGAGATGCTGAGCTCACGTCATAACAAAGACACCAGGTCGTTTCCCAAGCATGCCCGAAGTCCACTAGATAAGACAGTAAAAAATATAGAAACTAAAGACAGAGACCCGAGTTCCAACTATCCCCCTGTCTCTTGCTCACTTCTTAACCAGAACCGCTATTAATATCCATCAGCATGCCCGCTAAAACCTAAGAAGAGTGGCTCCTCACCGGCTGCAAATACAGCGCTTCTACACCGACCTCGAGAACAATCCCACCGACCTCAGCGCGGCCGTCCCTCTCGAGTCTCGACCGAACGCTTAAACGTATAAAAGACAACCTAGGCCTCATCCAGGCCCTCGCCGACTTTCAGGTTTGCGCCACTTGCGATCTCCGACGATGCGGAGGAGGAGCGCTGGCGGGCGATATAGGCTTCTGCAAAGGGACCTTCACTGCGTAGTAATTTATGCTTGGAATTGGATAGAGGATATGGAGAGCAGGCCAAACTATTATGTCCTGGCGCTCGAGAAGGATGTTGGCGCATTGGCTGTGGAGACGCACTAGTCGCTTCTAT
This sequence comes from Fusarium devonianum, assembly GCA_017140155.1. NCBI lineage: Eukaryota > Fungi > Ascomycota > Sordariomycetes > Hypocreales > Nectriaceae > Fusarium > Fusarium devonianum. The sequence continues at coordinate 17,502 of JADBHU010000394.1, read as the reverse complement.
AGATATTACTAAGGCGGTTGAGCTGTCTACGCGCCGGTTATTTCGAGTCAGCCCTCAGAACCCTGCGCTAGCACCGCAGTCTACCGCATTAGCGAGCCAGAGATCCTCCTTTAAGACCCCTCCGTTAAGCCAGTAGATCATCAAGCGAGGCGAGCCGCCCGTCTTTGTCTTAGCATTGCGCCGAAAGACGGTGATGGAAGTTACGGATCGCATGAGACTGCAGCATACTTACTTAATAAGCCCCCCGCAGATCCTTTTCTTGAGTGCATATACTTATATTGTACTCTAGGCCAGAAAAGCGCAGAGCGCCTCTTGCCGCCGAGGCGTTAGCGGCTGAAGCGTCTCTGCCCGAGGCGGAACTGGATGATCTGCTGCACCGCAAGGACCCGCGCGCCTATAGACTGGCGATGAGGAAATGGTCCTATGGGTTGACGGTGGAGCATAATTAGAAGGTCAGGGCGAGAGAGTGATGGGGTGTGCACGATGTGGGGGGATGAGAGTTGTGTGCTTAGTAGATGAGAGATCTGAACTTTTGTAGATTTGGGGAATATATGGTATTTTTCTAAGCTTGCTTTGACTCTTCTCGATTTAGCTCGTGTCGCGGCCAGATCTCTAGCCAAGCCTTGTTGTTTGACTGGCCGTGGCTCTCAGGTGCGCCTCCATCTATTGTCTGTTTATTGAGGTCTTGACACGCCAGTCGTCTGGCACCCATCCATGATCTCACTGACGAGCTACTGCTCAGTTCGTTGGCATCAGCAGTCCAAAACCTAACACAATGTCCTAAAGAATTTAACCGTTTATTACAGTGGAGGAATTCACCTTTGAAAGTGTAGCGATACGGCAATTAATAAGCCCCAAAAGAGCTCTTTGCGGTTATGCATCTGAAACCTGATTCATAGCCTGCTTTGGTCGGCAAAGAGGTGCTCTCTGTGCTATCTAATACCGACCAATGCCTTCCATAGCAGCAGTTACGATCAATCTAGCTTCACAGCGCGTTGTATCTACTGATTGCGCTTTGTTAATCACCACCCAGCAGCATGGTGGACTTTGACGACCTCTGGGCTGAGGCAGGCAGATACACTCGACTCTAATCAGACACCGAACCCAGGTCCCCTAGAATCGCCGTCGACTCTATAGGAGGATAGTCAGGACATGATGACGAGAAGACACGTATACTCTGGCTAGAGCGCGATATAGCATAGCATGTATCGTGTTGAGATTGGTGGTGATGAAGCTGTGGCTGCGACACCTCCCCCATCAAACGATGCAGCTACTGATGCCCGAGGCTCTGGTCAAGCCATCCGAAAAATCTAGTTCCTCGTAACCGTGATATTCTCTATCATAAGAAGGGGTTCCTACCGCTTCACCCGGCTAGCCTTTGGCGGGTGAATCTTTGGCATATTCTGGCTCGTCTGGGGCCTCATCCGCGCCTTGCCCGACATGGCCGGTTATGCCGGGAGCCGTCTAAATCCCGGACATGTACTTCTAGCGACCTCGCTGGGTGACCTTGAGCTGGCCGCTCCGATCTGACAGCACCGGGCTCACGCGCAACTTAAACAAGGCATTCCCCCCTCGCCAACGACCAAGCCACCATCTATAAGAACCTCAACGAGCACGCCATGCAGGTTATCAGGTGGACGTGCAAGTCTGACCACCACCGTCTCAGAGCCATACTCAGAGCCATCTACGAGGCTCTCCTCGAGTCCTGTGCCAGCAACGCCACGCAGAGAGTGTGGTGGCCGCAGCCCACCGATGCACGATACAGCAGAACCAGGGAGCACAGGAGGAAGATGTTGGGGATTACGAGAAATATGATGGGGCTAGGCGCGGGAAACCGGGAGAGGATGAAGCTGCGCAATGCCAACGAGCAAAACGATGCGATCTGTGGCTTAGATAGATACCTGACATGGTTAGAGGGCCGCAGGGGAAAGCAGACAAAGCAGTAGACGCGGCACTCGATAATCGACATTATGTGCAGGTCTCAGCAGCGCTAGAAGGTGATTGAAGGGGCACTCAAAGCGGCGAGTTATACGTGGCCGCCGCTGTAGTTACTCGACTGACCGACTGTTGCAGAATCTCAAAAAAGTGAGGAATCTGCGCAGTAGGCTGGAGGTTGCTAACCTTGATGATGCGCGGGTATTTGAAGAGACGCTTGCGGACGACGTGAAAGAACTGATGAGCTCGATGTAGGTGATGGCAGAGTCTGGGATGGCGAAAGACATGAGGAGTGGGCTATAATAGCCAGTCGGCCCATAATGTCTGCTCCTTTATTATCAACTGCGAGCTATTGGCCTTATATGGCATAGTTCGGTGGTGAAGTGTCTGTCTTGGCTATGCTGAGTAGCTGGACCCAGTCACTGCTTTCTTGCTTATACCCAGACTGCCTATGAGATATTTCCCTTGTCTGAGATGGAAAGTTGCCTCTCGCCTCATCTTGCCGTTTCTCCCGCGCCTGCGAGTAACCCCGGTTCTAACATATCAAGATGCTCTTCTCACTTACCTCTGTCAAGCCTCATACACCATGTCTGCCGTTCCAGATGCCGAGCGGGAAATAATATCCAGATGATCAACGTATACTAAGACATTAACTCTCTCATCGACGAGACTAGCAAACGAAACAACAGATTAATATTCAACCTCGCAAGTTCCAACTCGTCCCACTTCCTCCTCCGCAAACTGGCCAACCCAGCACATCCGAGGACCCTACGTCCCCAACGTCGTCCAGAAAGCGGCCATCCGCAACTAATAGATAGCACACGACTACGAGCTCTGGAGCGCCCACCTCGCGCGCTACAAGCTCGACATGGGCAGTCTGAGCATATTCGGCGGACCTCTGTCGATCTTACCAGCAGTATCACGACGCTGCGTCTACTATGTAATCTACTCGCTGCTCTCGTCGACGACTATTGAGGGCCCGGGTCCATCACGCCTCGCTCCCATGGCTCTCTGCCACGGCAGAGCATTTGCCACTGCGGGCAAGCGACGCGTATCGCAGCCCACGATCCAACGCTGTCCTATCTCGATCGAATTACTTCTAAAGCGACGACCTTATCCAAGACAATTACTTCGAGCCAGACCTCGGCGGCTTCCGCACAATTTACCTAAACTTTCTTCCCCACTTCAAGGCCGTTTCTACCGCCGAAGCTCTCAGCTCCCAGGCCCTATTCGGCCGAGACCCTATAGTAGTTTTACGGCCCTAAGGCACGACTGACCGGCAATGTCGTGTACTTCGTCACTGATATCGTTGTCGCCGATGCCAAAGACCTAACTAATCACTTTAACGATCCTTACTAGCTTGACTAGAGGAGACTCTCTATGAGCATGCTCTTAGCTATATTCCCCGTGGTGTCGTCGCTGTCGTCTGAGGGCCTACTATCATTGCCCCTCTGCTTATATATCGTGATCGCTATTCCGCTAGGGCGTGCCTCCTCTGCTGGCATCTCCACGAGTGGGCATCTCAAAGTTGAGCGGGTTTGGTATGATGGCCGACTTTTCGGAGTATAAAGCGGGCAAGTCATCGGAGATACGGCCGATGTTGGCGTTGACTGTCCTGATTATCGACTCGTTCTCCGTCAGGCATCTGAACTAGAGCCGGTGCAAAGTTGCTAAACGACGTGTTATGGACCAATATCCCCGCCGTGGGGTGGAAGTACCAGTCCACGTCCTTATATCCGTAGCTATAACACCTCCAGCCTCCAGTCATGGTCTCGCACCCCTAGTTACAAAACCGTGGTCCTTATTCTCACGGTGGCGGTATCCCTTTCGTTGCCGACGGTGTGCAAGTAGCGAATCCCGTTGAATGTCGAACTGTCGGAGTGGTTCCCCTCAGAAACTGGCCCACTCAACTCGTACCCGACGCGGAGCAGGAGGAGTCGACTAGACCGATAGAGGAACGTAGTGAGTTGGACGAGCTATGGCCAGACGTGGTATACACTATATCCGAACTTATAGATTAATGCCGATATAAAGATCTGATTTATCGAAGCATACGCGAAGGACCCGCGGATAGCCAGAACCATCGATCGTCTCAAAGTCGGTTTAAAGACTAAGAGGGAACTACTAATTACGGAAATGTTCTTAATATAGGGTAACTTCGATACATGACCGAACTAACGGGCCGTACTAAGGTGAGATAAGCGATGAGTGTGACGAGGATGTAGCTAAAATGTACGTTAAAAATGACGCCAGTGTTGAAGCCATAGGACCCGACGTCGATCCGTTCGGCCGATATAGTACCTAGATTATGAAGAAAATGGGAAGCATCAGAGCGAGGTGGGGATTTCCAGGCATATTATGGGCTTTATTCATCGCGGATATACTTTGTGACCTGGCTAGAATTCCATCGATTCATGAGATCCGTCGTATCTTTGGTTGGCATGCTCTGTTGCAAACTCAGATATATGTATATGATATATTTCAAACTATCTAGAGCTTCGGCAATTTCGCCGGTTTACTCCAGGGTCGTACGCGTCGCCAATTTGCGGGCAGCTACCACCTCTAGAGTCATTCAAGATCCTAGATGCGATAGTATATAAGTCTATCTTAGTGCCTATGTGTAAGTATACGGACGAGGTCAAGAGGATAGAGTCGGGCTGCGACCTGACCAGCCACTTGAGAGTGGTCACGGGCAACTCCGACACCACCGTCGATGTATCGGAATCGTGAACATCAGCGTACGCAACTCGCAAGTGCATATGACCGCAAGCCTATACCAGGTTGGAGACAGACAAAGCCAAGTACGGGAAGACGGCCGGCTCGGAGGGGTCTGTTGCCGAGCATACGCCCAAGGACGCCCGATCTCGACCTCTAACCTAAAAATCTTCTTATCCAGCGACTCTATGAGCACCTTTATCGATAGGATAGTCTTCTTTAAGTCCAATACCTCATTGCTATTATTAGTATTGTCGATTTTACCTTCCTCGGACTTCTTCTCCAGGCCTCCATCTTCTTCTCCTTCTTGGTGGGTAGGAAGATGAGTTAGTTTATTAATGTCTGGCCCCGAACGCGTTAAGAATGGTTTCTCAAGTGCGGCTAGTCTCAAGCTGGCATCTATACGTCTACGTCGTCCGTTAGGGGAGTATCGATATTCGTGACTCTAACCTTGAACCTCTTCTGCCTTATCATAATATTATATGAGAAATGCAAGGAGGGGACTGTGCCTACGCTGGCCATGAATAACGACTGCAACTATTCCTTTTTAACGTCGTTAAGTAATTCAGTTGGCTGTTTGTCTAGATGGAAGCCTGCAGTTTAATAGACTGCTAGACAAGAGACGGTACGGTGTTCTTAGGATCACATACTGCCCTGGAACTCTCTACCTACCTTTCTTAGCATGATTATAGAGGAGAGCATTAGACGCTGGCCGTCGTCTGGCGCAGCACCGGTTTGATTGAGCACTACGACTCGCTGTAACTTCTCGATCAGGCCCGTGTTGGCGATGTGCTCTGTTCAATCGTGAGCTTGGCCATGGGATCCCGCTAGAGCTCAGTTCATGCTATGCTAAGTTTTCAGCTTCTCTCAGAGTTTATTTCGCGTCGAATAAATACTACCTCTATTCCTCGACAGGATTACCCACACAAACGGATGGCGTCAAAGGTGGCCTTTTCATCTTGGCTATCTTGTGCCTGATCCGCCACCAAGCCCTTCCCGACATATTCGCCCTAAGCGCAACAGGACGAAGCTCATCTCCAAGTGGCACGTCCCTACGCTCAGGATCTACGACCCTGAATAAACTCTGCAAGTCAAAACCAACGGGGACCTTCTACTTTGCCCTCTCCTCGCCGTTGCGCAGGTATATCACGCCCCGTCCAGTAGTCTCGCGATGGCACCACCTGCTGGATCGCACTGTGCTAGGATAGAGGCACCCTCACGCACCAGGTGCCCGCTCAGGAGATACTAACCTGTTGATCAAGTTGACTACTAAGCGTCTCTTGCTCGCGAGACTCGCCCACCGCAGTTAAGACCTAAGCATTGCCGGCCGGATTGAGAATATGCGTCGCCGCGTGTAGGTTAGAAGCTAGCATTAATATGTCGAGATACGTGCGAAGCGGGCTAGATGCTTAGATGGTTCTGAATCGTTCTGTGCACAAGCGTTTGTTGACGATGTCGGCGCATCATAGATCGCTCGAGCAGAAGTAGAGAATCGTTGTATTCCGGAGGAGTCAGAATACTGCGGCTCTGGGCCAAGGCTGGGCAAGAGTCCTGCACATTGATAGTCTCGACTCGACTCGATGCTGTAGGAGCTCGAGTAGGCCAAGACGTTTCTTGACGAGCTGCAGTAAGAGAAGCAGGAACTGAAAGCGGACGAGGACCAGGACGTGGAGCGCGGCGACCAGTGTCTACGGAGTCAGGGGGGAATTCTCCCTTGGCCTTCCCTGTCTCTTTACTTGGTCTCTGACTCTATACATGGCAAGGCTATAAGCGTGAGGCGAGGTTTGTCTGTGGCTAGTGAGATTTGTGTAGATTGATTTGGCTACTATATGAAGCTATTCAGAGCGCGACCAAGTATGCCAAAGTCGGGAATGCTAGTGTTGCAACGAGTGAAAAGGGCGAAATCTATAACTTTGACTAGTACTCACTTGGGTAGACAGCAGCACCCAGGCTGTCACTCGAGAGAGCCGGTGTTGAACTAGTTGTTTTCTACGTGGTCGTTTGATGTCACGCATTGGGATCTTGCGGCGGGTCACTGTTCTGGGATTTCTGGAGGCATTGGCGACTAGCATAGTGGTAGTCTATATATGTGCACCAGGAACCACGCTATGAAGTGCACTCACCGAGATCCAGAACCTGTACGAGAGGTGAGAAAAAAAGCGATGGCTCTAGTGATCAACAGCAGCTTAGATAAATACTGATTCCGTCCAGGACAAGCTCAGGAATTATCTAGACTAGTCTAGCCCTCGATAGCAAAGGCGTAAACTCTCACTATGTGTTTCTAGTGGGCGAGAGGTCAGACATAGCAACTCCGTGCGCTCCTCTATCGCGATAATGCAAGCTCACTTAGATTTCCACGGGTATCGTGATATATTTCTGAGAGTTTATTGATCATGAGCAACAGATTCGTTTCTTTTTTTTTTCATTTTCTATCGGGGCGCAAGAGCCAGGATATTTTCTGAGGAAATCTAGGTGATCGGTCTCAAGGCTTAGTCAGCACCTCACCCCGCCAACCACGATCTACTCCAGTGCGATCAGCACTTGGCCAAAACAACATGCTTCTACTCATGGACCAACTAAACGACCAGGCCTCATTTTTGTTGGTCTGCCTCGCCCATGGACTTTAATCTATCGATGGGCCAAGTTGCAAACTGGCTCGAGACTCTACCCTTTGACCAGGCTGCATCCGCCTCTGAAGCCGACTGCCAGCGCGCATTGAAGCGACGACGATCCCTGTCTCCGAATAATCCACCATCGCGCAAACGCCAGAGTCACCATCACCACCGTCTCGCCTCCCCCCCGGCCTCACAAGATCCCATGGCGCCCTCGACGCCCAGCAAGCGACCCCTGAGCAGCGACGTCCTCCCGATCCCCGCAGACGCCGAGCAGACGCCACGGGCCAGCGTGAGCAGAGGCAGCGCCTACTCGCGCGACAGCAAGCGCTCCAAGCGCTCCCAGTCGCCGTCCAAACTGTTCCCCCTCTACGGGCCCGACGGCCGCCGTCTCGTCCGGGGCTCGCTCGGCGCAACGGCCCCGTCTCCGGCGCTTGCGGAGTTCCTCGGCGACTTTACCGACATTGCGGGCAGACACTGCATCATACCGCGGAGGTTCAGGGCGGCGCTCCAGGAGCATGTCGAGGCTGCGGGCTACTTTAACCGGCTGCACGACTATATGTTCTTTAACGACGACGACGAGACGACGACGACGTATACAAACACGGACGATATGGTGCGGAGGGCTCTGCGAATCGTCGACCGCTCCAGCGACTGCTCCCGCATGCTCAGCGACGAGGCAGCATGGAATAACCTGGTGCATACTCCGCTACTCGATATGCTCGTATACGACATGCGGCATGACGATGACCACGTCCTCGATTTTCTGCCCTGGTAGGGTTTCGCAATAATCACCATCTCCTCCTCTCTCGTGACTAACATCTCAACAGCACAACGACCAACATCGACTCATCCTTCCACCGCCTCCTCGAACCCAGCAGCCGCGTAGACTACGTCTTCCGCCTCCTCCCCGAGCACGACCCAGCAACAAGCAAGGCGCACGAGACGCGGGCCCCCCCGTGCTTCAACTGGACCACAGACAGCATGCTGCAGCAGTATCCCCTGGCCGTCAGCATCGAGACTAAGCGTCACGGCGGCAACGCGGTCAAGGGCGAGCAGCAGCTGGGCATCTGGCACGCGGCGCACTGGGAGTTTCTCGCTTCACAGGCTTGCCTCGAGGGGAGTATTTGCCTCGAGGGGAGTATCGACTTTCTGCCCGGTATTGTGGTGCAGGGCCACATCTGGTCGCTTGTGGTCACCACGAGACACGAGGCTACGACGGTATGTAGGAGAATAAACACCTTCCCCCTCCCAGTTTGAGCAGGTCTGACGGGGATGAGCTTAGACGGTACTGTGCAGCATCGAGTTTGGCAACACGACTTCTGCCGTTGGTGTGTTTCAGGTCCTTGCCGGCCTGCGGCGTTTGCGGGCTTGGTCCCTCGACTTGCTATGGCCGTGGTGTAAGCAGAATCTCCCGGGGCTCTCCAATAGCCCTTCTGCTCCGCCGACGGTCTCTGTGTGAAGTGCTGGTTGCTTCCTCAAAGGCAAGGTGCTTCCATAATGATAAAGAAGGCAGCTCTCGTCTTGGTGGTGGTCTTGATGACCTGGCCAAAGATGGAACCTTTTCTCATAGAGAAGGGAGCCTAATCTCTCGTAGCGCTAATGATGCTGAATCTATGAGTCTGTGGCTAGCCGTCGCCGAGGTCTATCAGGGAAGCTAGAGGCTATTTTCACATTCTTAGTTGTGGCATCGGCGACGGGAAGAAAACACATACTTGCCATGCCAATTATGCCAGTCATCTGGCCCACCACAAGTCCGTGGCATCATCTACAGCAACGGTGCTCTGGTGTCATCTTCACAGTGTTCACGAGGGTAGTTCAAGACCATCTCGGACTCGTCTAGATCATACCACAGCGGGATAAGAGAGAGAAGACAGAACTCTCTCCGCTGATAGGGAGCCTGGATGAGATGAATGTTGTTGCTGCTTCTGCTTGGGCGCAGTTGTGGTGCAGATGAGATAGTAATCCGAAGTGACAGGGCCGAGCGAGAAGCCGGTAGTGTTCTAGCCAAACTTCTTCTGGCCATCTTCCTGAGATTGCTGATCTCCCGACCACGAGTACGATGCTGTTGCATGACGCTGCCACGCCCGCCGATATCGACGCCGCTTGCCGAGTGAGGCAGCACTCCCTTACTCTTCGACCTAGAGTCTAAAGACCAACGACGCGTATTACTTGTTCCAACTCCTTGTTTCCAGAACGCCAGGCGAGGAGCTTTCGGGGGAGTCATAAGTCTTGGTTATCGGGCCTGGACACCGGGTGTAGCGTCAAAGCTAGAGAAAGTCCCTTCAACGTCGATAACCCGGAGCAAAGGAGCCGGTGTCCAGAAGGACGAGGTAGTCGAAAAAAAGTCAGCGAGTATTACTGCTCACGATGCATATGCTCTGAGTTTTTTGTGAGAGGCTATAATACTGTATTTGCCTATTAAGCAGCCCGTTGTCAGTGACCAAATGTTGAGGCCAGTATTCATGGTAGATGATAGTCTATGACTCAGAATAGTCAACGCAAGAAGGAATATCCTTTTCCTGGTTAAAGACGCGCGTGCATGGAATGTTATATATAGACTCGCCTACCCTATACCCGCAGCCTTCGCAAGTTGCTTATGTGTATTCACGGGCGCCCATCTAATAAAAGCGACGTTTGAACTACTTTCAGTGCCTTTGATGTAAAGACTAACCCCGAGCCCCTGATCTTCGCCAGGGAAGGAGGCACATCTATCGTCGGGGTGGCTTGAAAGAAGCTCTCTCCTGCTGGAGGACATGTGTGATTCCGTCTCGCCGGGACCAAGCGATAGCCAGAGGAAATTAAGGCTCTATGCTTAGAAGACGAGATGATCCCTTCCGCGACTAGCTCCCTCAGAACCGCAATAAGATTATTCGTCACCGCCTAAGCAGTCTATCCGACCTGAAGCCAGATTTGCCATAGTGAGCAACGAAAGACGCCGCAAGAGCCTAAGGCTCGGGATAAAACGAAGTAGATAGATCATGTCCGTCCACTGGCCGCTCTTGGAGACTGCTATCCGCTGTCGACAAAGGGTGCACCAGCTCGTCGAGTATGGTACTCGGGCAATGAATCAAAATTGAAGCCCAGCAGCAGCTTCCAAGTTCCAACTCTCTAGTCTCTTGTTGCCCAAAATACTTCGGTCTTGGCCTGGCCTAGGTGCTTCAGCTGACTTTTCCACTACTATCGCCGCGGTGTCTCATCGAGCTGACTCGTATTTGATTAAAATGGACCAGGACTCAGCTAAATAGGCAGCGTCCATAATGGTTAGGTCCCTCCTCTGCTTTCGCCTCCGCCTTCAGACGTCGCCTTGGTCTATCCGAGCGTCTCGACACGACCCACGACTCGGTCCTGCGATCCCAGGTCCAGATCAGATTTCCCGTTAATATTCAACTGTAGTAGGCAGTTGGTCGCCTGAGAGTTTAGAGATGATATAGTTCTTTGTCAGAGTCAACTAGCCGATAGTGTGCTAGAAGAGTAAGAGTCTCTCGATTTCTGGCCTGTGTCACGGCCGCCGCATGGCGGAGGCTATAGGGTCTGGGCCTTCCCAGCTCACTAGGTCAGCAAGTAGTACTTTGCGAGTTCTTAGCAGAGTAGCAGAGTGCAAAATACTTCCCGATGCACAGATGAGGTGCGCGAGACCCATCCGCTCAATCTATTGTCGATACGTCGTTGCTATCTATTGTGCCACCGCCCTCAGCACACTAGTGAGTTGATAAATGCCTATGAGCAACCTCATATCCCAAATCTTGATCTCCCCCAAAATCTCGACGCGATGGCAAGCATATGGTATCCACCAGTCGTGCGTCACCACGAGAATAAGGGGTATAGCCACCCATGAATGATTAACGGGAATAAGCTTCTGCATCTGGAAGAACTATGGGGCGACCAATACGTTAAGGTGAAGACGGCCATCGGCGTACGACGATGATAGATTGGTCTCCATGTTGCACCCGATCGGCGCAAAGCTGGCCTGGTTGATAATCTGAGAATCCGTCGGCTGCGCCTAAACCTTGTTTGCGATGGCTATCATAAGCTGCGAGTTTCAACCTGTTGCTGTCGTACGGGCTGGCTTCTCTAACAGAGCCAAAGGACGAGGGCAAAATCCGTTATCCTACCTACTTTCGGTCACGCTGCCTCCTAGACTACCGTGGCTATCATAGACGGCACCGCCGGGACTGTCGGGGGTATCGAGAGCGCATGTTTCAATAATAGTACACACAGAGCCATGTTCTAGCTGAACTCCGAGTACCCGCAGAGAGCGCAGGTATCGGCATCTGCTTTGATATGAGGAAGCCTGCGCAATTCCTCGATAGAAGCCTCGAGGGCTAAGATAGGTTCACTAACCGCCCCCAGTCTAGATATCGATACTGCTATTGAATCGAGACACCTAGCTTCGTGATCAGACAGAACTATCCATTTCGTGCTTATGGTCGCAGTGCTTTGATATGCTGTTGAATCTTGGATGGGATAAAACGCTCGCGCTCCTCGGATGCGTCTTAGATCTGTCTGAATAGATTGTGAAACTCTATGGGAAGAATGCCAAATGAGTTCTCTTTGCCCTCGTTAAGAGGTGGCCGCCTGAGAAGGTGCCAAGTCGGGGATGTTAGTGCCAAAGAGGAGTAGGATCGGTCAGTGTCGCGAAATGGCTTATTCCACTTACCGGGCCACTCGGGGCCCACCTTCGGGGCTCCGGCCGAAAGACCCACTTTCGGGGCTCCGGCTAAGATACCCACATCCTTTAATCGACGATTTAGCAACGACAGCTATCGACCAGGATCCCAAGACGGTCCAGGGGGTAAAAAAAGGGCCAGCCGTGCTGACCAAACTTGGAAGCAGAGAGAAGAAGCCTTTGATAATAAGTTTTAGTCGACCCCCAAAAAGCTAGCCGCTTAGGCGGTACAGCGTACTAGGGATCCCTGGCCGTCGTAGAGGAGGAGGGATCAGCCCGGCCCCGGTGACCGCTATACTTCAGAGTCGTTTAGTATAATAGGGAGATCAAAAGATAAGTAGTCGGATAACCATCCTTACTATCTCGCGGAGCGCCTATCCCGCCTCCACGCGGTCCTCCCACCCTGAACTGCCTTCATATTGTACAGCAAGTCCGACGATTGGAGGCAGCGACAGCCTTTCGTCGGCGCCGCAGGCACGACAGAAGCATTGGGGCTCTAGCTTGGGCAGTTTGGGCTTTGAGCCCGAGAGTTAGCTTGTAGCTGCTTTTGATATTTCTTCAAGAGGCCGTCGTATAAAGCTAAGTGGTGAGAACGCCCACGCCGCTGTTACCAACATGTTCATCATCGCCAGCAGTCACCTCATGAGCGAGTTGGCTCATTCTCCGCGCAAAAGCCTCACGACCTCTCCGGGAGTCGTTCTCTGCGCTCTCGAAATGTCGATGCCGTTGGTTTACTGCGACGGGATGCTTCACCGACTAGACGCCGAGGTCGCGGGTGCTCAAAAGCATACCAATTAGAATTGAATAGGCCTGCTGTTGGCCCTCTAGAGTCAGCAAGAATGACCGACGAGTCCATGCTGCATTAATGGCAACAGGCCTTGCGATGCCGCGCATTTAGAGGGAACTGGTTCACTCAGTACAAACAGTCAGGACCAAATGAATCGAACCTCATCGCTAGTAGAGCCTTCATTACGCTTAATCGGTTCAGAAATATTAGCCGTAGGATCTCCATCTCTATATAAAGTAGGCGTCCCTGCAGAATCCCACTACCAAAGTTCCTACAACCCATAGAGGCCGCAATAACCACTACTAAGGCGGCCTGCACTAGATTCATACCGTCGTCCCCAAGCCCCAGCTAGCATCATTAGAAGCTAGTATCATCAGAAGAATTCTGCAAGTGCCAGCGCCGTGTCCAGAAGCCAAAGTCAACGACCATACCATCTCATAGGGCTCTACCGGACGCCATGGAGACTGTTATCGGAATGATGGCTAAACGAAAGAACTGGTCTTGCTTGAAAGAATGAAATACTCTGGCAACGATCCGGCCGATATGCAATGCAACCTGGCGACTACTAATAACGTAAACCTCCCAGAAACCCCACGAGAAACAGTAATACCCTTGACCGTACTCTAACATGTAGCTTGCTAACGCAACACCGTCGCCGCCCATAAATCCCCCCAGAAGCGGCTTAACCGCATCTCCAAACTTGAGAACGCTTACCAAGAAGCAATAGGAGATTCCAACGCACATATATCACGATTTTGTTATTAAGGTATACCACCAAGTTCAACAGCTCTCTTAGTACTACCTATTACATGCTTTATAGTACTTATTACAAGGCTTTTAGAGCAGCCAGCAGCCCCGGTACCCCAATCAGAAGTGCTAAAAAGCACACAAAAAAGCCAAGGAACGCCCAGGTATAACCCCAGTTCTAGGGGGCTCTAGGGTCGGTGGTCTGCGGCGCCCCAAACCAGGTAAAGTACCGCCTATATCTCCTAAGGAGAATAGTAAGCAAATAAGTATAAAAGACTTTGCTGATATTACTAACGGTAACCGACAAAAGCAACCGCCAGCTTCTTCTTCTAGTTAAAGGGCGCTATCCCTAAAGCACGGCTTATTAGGATAAAATGAAATATGCCAGTTGCGGAGGTCGTGTTACCGTCTTGCATCCCTGTTCTCTATTTCCATCATGTTATGCGGAGCGAGTTATCGGTCACGTGCTCGATCAAGTGGTAGCGGTGACTGTGGCGATGGCGGTGGTGGTGATGCTGATGGATGAGGCGGTGATGCTGATGGCGGCGGCGGTGATGGTTGAGGGTACTCAGGCGCCGACGCAAAACTGTCTTGGGATCTGTTGTGATTGAATACTGTATCTATTAGCATAAGCGCATCTACCATATGGTCAGATATCCTTATAACTGACCTGGTGATATCGTCATGGTGGGAGATGATACAAGCATGTAGTCTAGTGATAGAGCGATGATGGTGTTGATGATGAGATGAAGATGGGGATGCCGAGTCCTGCACTTTTGATCATAAATAAACATGAAAGCCAGCTGCCGGGAACCCGCCTTCCAATTCCTTCGAACTGCCAATATCACGACAGGTCCCACTGTACGTTCTTTCCCCAACAGTAGCCAATCGTCGCGCTGCATTTATTACTGGGCAAGTCACAAGAGCAATCTGATAAGTCGGTCTGTTAGAGCAAGGAAATATATATTTAAACAATCTTGTCGAGTCTGGGGTGGACCAATTGCGTCTCTCTCGAGCACGACGTCAATGAGAAATCTGGACCCATACAACAGTTCACAGCGCACATATCGAATCTAATGATAGAGACGGGAGTTCTTTACGTTTATGTATCTAGCAACTGTCACTCTCACAGACTCCCACTAGTACTAGGTTTGTCGCGGGTGGAAGACACGATATCTACTAACTCAAAAACCAACCCAAATATCGCGACATTGCTGCAAGTTGACGGTGATATGGAAGAGTCAAAGACCGCATAAATCGGACAATGCATATACAGAAAGCCTTTGCATGTCATTCCAAACTACTCAGAAATGCTTTGCCTAGCGTAATACTGGCATAGCTAAGTGTCGTGAACTATGTGATGGAGTAACACAAGGACACCTGTCACGTCAAAAACAGCCTGAAATGCTTCTGCATTGTTATGCACATGTAGCTCCGGTGTAATACTATGGAAGCAGAGGGCGCATAAACTGGACAAAGCTCTCAGGAATACCATCACGGCATGCTGTGACAGGCTGCTGCATAATGTCATTCCCATAAGCAATGGACCGACGATAGGACATGACCTTCTTATACCTGCCAGGACCTGTCCTCTGCTTAATATACGCGCTGTTGGATCGGTTATCAGCACAATATATCTTCTGAACCCATGTCCATAGGTCATGCCTATATCACTTACGTAGAAATTCTGTCCGTTGAGAAAAAGTCGCGAAAGTCAGCCACCGGTGACGGCTGTTGGCTCCTCTGTATGATTGTCGCTTTCCAGGCTTGACGTGGTCTCCGATCTCGCGGCTTGTACTGCAATGTCCGCAGCCAGTCGAAGCAGTGCCCCTCATCAGCCTCGTAGCGGCTCTCGCCGTGCTCCACGACGGCACCTTGCCAGCAAATGCCGCCAGCGTCTATTGTATCCGGCAGATCCTTGCAGAGAATGCGAATTGTCAAACACCACGGAGAATGTGAGCGGCAGGCCGGGTTTGTAAACGCGGCTATGCTCAAGGCCCAGCCCCAGTCACGAGTCCAGTCGCGTAGCCCCCAATTGTCCATGTCACGCTGCTGGTCGATTGTGTATTCGTACTCTCCGGGCTGGAGTGGGATGCCTCTCGGAGCGAGCATGGACCTTGCTTTATCCTTGTCGATGCGTATGCGCAGGCGACTGAGGAGCAGTCCAAGCTTTTGCCTCTTCTTTGTCATGGCTTGGCTAGGGCCAGGTACTGGCTTGAACACCCTCCAGGCCACGGCACTGGGCTGACGCTCACTCATGGTCATCCACCATGGGGCTCCCGCTGCCGTAGTATTTTCGTTCTTTTCAAGCCAGCGATTGAATGCGTAATCAGCGTCACGCCTCCGGCTGCGGACCCAGCGCGACCCTGCGTTCGTTTGTATGATGCGATTTGCAGAACGCTGTTCGAGCGCGGTGTGTGGGAGATGTTGTAGCTCTTGATAATGTGGCGGCTCTGCACCATCTGCTTTTGGGCTGATGGTCATGATGAAGGTGCTAGGCTGCTAACGAGAGTCGATGAAGTTAGAAGTTGATTCCTGCCAGGGAAATGAGGAAACTCATACTTTGCAGGTAGCGCTGTGCGTGCGAGTGCTATTCCTTGCTGTGTCGGGTAGTCATAATCGGTTTCGAGAAGCTGGAGTTTTGCCAGGAAATCTGGGCTGCTGAAACTGGGGGATAGTGGCGTTTCAAAGCAACAAATCAAAGAGGCCAGATGTCCATCTTGCGTAATAAGCTTAATCAAGGCGAAAAGCACCTTAGCATATATCTCGCGATGCAAGTACGAACCCTACGAAAGACAATAGCCGTGCAGCTGCAACGCCTTATAGTGGGGAGTTTCCAAGTCTACTGCCCTTGACATCTGCACCTGGGAGGCATATCTAGTTGGGCAGTGCAGCACACGGCATAAAGGCATTAAACCATCTCTCGCCAGCTGGTGGTTGGAATTTAGCAGTACAAGCCGATCCAGATGAATCCACTGCTCCAATGTTGACGAGGCGGCGACTGACTCTTCCATAGACTAGCCAGTGCAGAATGAGTCTCTTGATCTGTTTCACTAATTGATACTCGCGCATGACGAGTCCATTGACCTGCATCAGGTATCTGCGACTTGAAAGCTTATATAAAAGCAACACCGCATCGTTGACTGGACTTGAGTGTCATTTCATTTTCGGTCAAATTTTTCAATATACTTTAGCAATACATATGACCCCAAGATTAAGACTTTTTCTATGCATAAGGGTGATGCTGCAAGAAAGCGTATCGCGATGCAAACGTGAAGTATATATCGAATGCGATACTCTGACGTGCAGTTGGCGACAAAGGGGGCACTCTTGAAGCCCGAACTGATAAGAAACCCCCCGACAGATTCGGAACCGGTCACGCAAACGCCGCATCTAAGTCAGCTGTGCCAGGACTCGCTATCGGTCTCAAAGGCCATATGGCTACCAAAATGTGCACGGGTTAAAACTAACCTACATACCATCATACCTATGGTGGAAATAGTAAATATCGAGTACCAAGCTAGGCACTTCTCTAGCGGCCTGGAAGTTTACAGCGTGGAAACAAGAGTTAAGAAACACAGAATGGACGCACTGGCTGATCCCAGCTCACTATGCTGAGAAACTCAGCCCCATACCTGACCGCAAGACACGCGAAAGGATTCGACTACCAGGTTCAACACAGTTTTCTATCACCAGGCACGATTAAGGTCCCTTTAAAATTCGTATGAAGGATATAGGAAATACATTGAACGAGCTGATTGCTCCAGAGTGCACCGGCGACCTCCTTCTTTTTGTAACTACGCACCATAAGTTCCATCCCTCCTAAAATAGAAGAATCGAGCTTAGACTCGTCTTCATATCAAACGTTCTGGCCGTAAGACACAACACCTTGGGAGTCGTTGAAGAGTACGTCTGCTGTAGTTTTGCATGACACCGCGTCCAACGTCATGTTGGTATTTACCGAGTGGGCGAAGGGCAAGACGCTCATAATTAAATATGATTATTAAGATTATTTACTATAAGCAAGGGTATTAAAA
>JADBHU010000393.1:0-51031 GCA_017140155.1 Fusarium devonianum | reverse complement strand
GAGTGACAGGCACGGCAATGGCGGCTGAGACCCCCGAGGACGCGGGAAAGGGACCAGCAGAAAGAAGCCCAAAGGCGAACGGCACCAAATGACGAAGCAAGGGCAGGGGATTGGTGGGGGTACCAAAATCGGTGATTACTGATCCGTGGCGGTGCACTTTGCGGGTACAGGGGAGGTTGGCGGTTGACGGTGGACGAAGCTACCGCGGGGAACAGCTCAGGGAATGTCGAGGTCTCGAGTCCCAGCCTGTCTTGTAGCTTGTTTGGGGAGTGTCGTTGATTCAATCAATGGTGTGCAGATGCCGTGGGCGGGAGGATGGGCTTGCGGGACGCTATTGTTCCTTCGTGAAGCACTCTGAAAAGGCTACCGACGAAGAGAGAAAGAGAGGAGAAGGGGTGGGTTTATGTGTCTGCGCAATGGCGGACGAGACAATAAGCAAAGAGCAGACTCGGAGCACTATGGGGGCGGCTCCAATTGTGGGATTGATGACGACCGGGGTCTGTAGGATCTGAAGGGACAAGGAGATCCGGAGCCACGAGCATCCGTGGCAGAGCAGCAAGTAGGAGAGCAGTAAAGTGAGGCTCTGAACAGGGAGTAAAATGTGAAATATGAGATCTTGTTCGCAACTTGGCCAGGGCCCAACCAAGTCAGGAATAAGAAATTGCGGTCACGGATATGTGCAGCAGCACAGGGCAAACAGATTGATTGGGAACGTCGGACACCTTGGCCTCGAAGTCCGGACTGGCGAGGCGGTTGTGCAATTCCGATTTGTTCCTTTCAGGTCGTTGCCTCTCTTGCCCGGACGCTTCTCAGAAGCAGAGGCTGTCTTGATGCTGCAATCTTCTTCTGCTGCTGGATAGCAAGACAATTGCTTCGTCCAAGAACGAGGTCGAGAAAGCGTCTGAAAACGCCTTCAACGACAAGGTATCGTCACCTCGAGCTGCATACAAAGTATAGATGGCCAGGTTCCACTCCCCACTCGCGCGCCTTACGTGCAAGGTACAGCCGACAAGGCACGGAATGCCACCTGCAGCGCGCGTTGCAGCTATTGTGAAGAAACCCGACGATTCTCGGGCGCACAATCGGTCACGCTGGGTCGTCAACTCAAGCCCAAGCCGGGGCGCGGACTCGGCGGAGGCGGCTGGAGTTTTGAGAGGGGGGTCACAGCCCTCTTCGTGGCTTCACAAACGAGGGGATGGGGGATGTTTGTCCAGGGTCCCATCAAGGATATCAAGGATGCGCTGCGTTGCGTTGCGTTGCGTTGCGAAAAGCAAAGAAGTAATCAATTGATTCGGAGGGAGTGGACATGGACGTCAGACGAAACGCCTGCTGGGTCCAAGCCAAGAAAGAGGCTGTCAAAAGAAAGGCTAACAGGGCTGCCTTATTGGGTAACTACAAAGGAAGATCCACGGCTTGCAAATTCTTTGGAGGAACCTCAAAACTTGAAAGAAAAGATCAGACGGGAACGGTAACGCGGTGACCCTGAAAACTTTGCAGGGTCTTGGCTGATCCCCAAACCGATCATCCCATGTCCCTCCTCTTTATTTTTCCCTTTCCTCTAAGTAAGGTACTGTGATTATACTTTGGCATTGATAGCGGGGGATGGGCAATGACGTTGAGCACAATGACGACAGAATAACGTCTTGCAAGCCAAGCCAACCGAGACTAGGAGGGGCGGCCTAAAAGGTGCCGATGTTACGTTAGCCAGCATGGTTCACTAGCTGGTCGGTATTGGTGATATTTGACTGCACATTGGAGTCGAGGCTGAGGATCCCAATACTAACTAATGTACGTGCAATATGAAGCTCGAAACGTCAGATGAGTTCTACGTGGAGTCTCCTTTGTGCCTACTGGGTAGGTACCTACGTAGGCACTCTGTAACCCATAGTACCACACATACTAATAGTATAACATCACAAAACGAACCATCTGGAAGGTATTAACTGAACCCACAGTACTACACGTACTAATAGCATAACGTCACAAAACGAACCATCTGGAAGGTATTACTTTGGACGAACTACCTACCTACCTTACGTATCCGTAAGGCGAACAGCGAAACACAAGAAGCGGAGAAACCACCCCTACCGTATCTTCCATCTTTCGGTGAAGATCTCCCGCCCCATCTTGGGACGCATCTGCATCTTCTGCCCGCGACATTTCACGCAGTCCAATGGATCCCATGTCGCCTGCACGAAAATGCGTTGTTGGGGCAAGCAAGCATCAGCTCCTCCAGGGATGCGGCATGTTCAGCCGGATGGAGGCGTTGCATGGTCGTACAACCCGACAGAAGACGTTCCTTGGCCCAGCCAACAGGTAGGAGACCTGTTCGTTGAGTGATCCACTGACTGTATGCGCCCGTTGTCGTTAACCTTTCCTTGGCCTGGCTTGGCTGCCGGGGGGCTGTTGCGGATACTTGACAGGAGACCTGGCACGGTCTGTCTAAGTGAGTTAGATGGCTTCTCTACTGCTTGCCGCCACAATGCGCCTACTTCGCTCGATTCGAACGCTTTCTGCTCCGTAGGACCGATACCCCACAAGAGGTGATGAGAGCACGGGATGCCCTCGGCTGACCGCGCCTCGCCCCGTAGCACTGCGGACGGTCTTGAACGACGACGGGGCTGGCTTGCATGCTTCCATTCTCAATACCACATCGCCCAACGGATGCAAGCAAATTAGTCTTGCTCCCATCATAAAGCAGCGGGAAACACAACGATCTCGTTGTGTCGCTTCAATGTCAAGTCCGGGGTTTGGAGCAGCGGTTGCAGCAATTGCCCAGGTCAAGTCGGGGAAAGTTGCGAGGACGTCCGAGCATTCCTGTTGTCGATTACATCCCGTGACTAAGGGGAATTCGCTTTCCCCCCTGACGTGATCGACCGCTAGGGTGCTGACGATGTGACCATATACTACGTAGTATTTAGTACTTATGTAGCGCTCGTGGTTGGGTCGCTATCAACATGTGCGCGCGTTGTCAGTTAAAAGATAAGAGGTCCTGACCTGACAAAACGGACTACCTTATCCAAAGGCGCAGGCTGACCGTTGACTGGGGTCAAAGGCTGGCTCACTCCGCTCTGACGCGCTTACTTACTGCTCAGATATCAACCCATATCTGGATCGAGCCAGATCAGATCGAGCATGCTCCCGTAGGTTGCAGTGATAAATGTATGTCGTGTTATTAATGCATATCGGCGTACCTACTACCCCAGCCCCTTGCTCCGAGGTCCTCGCTCTCGAGGCTACCTGAAGGCTGCTTCTGCGGAGGCCCTAGACGCCTACTGCAAAGTAACGGGGCATGTGTCCCAAAAGACCAGTCGGCAAACCCAATATTTGAAGCTCCCCCAGGCTGTCGACTGTCCAACATGGATGTCTGTGTGTGTGACCGGATGAAGTGGGCTTGGTTGCATTGGTTAAATGAGTGATATACGCCATGCCGCAGAAATCAGTAGGATGGTCAAATTTGAAATCCCAAACCCTGAACTGCAAGTCCAATACTTACTACCTACTAGTACTTACCCTCTGCTCCTTCGAGTAAAGGCGCTGAGCAACGAGAGCCGTTATTTGCTGCTGCATCTCAACGGCGATTAGGCTGGGGCCGTTCCTTTTGGTGGCACCTGCCACTAGAGCTACGGACACACTGTAGCTGCCCTGTCAAGTGCGCAGTTGGTCTGGGCGGGAGAATGCCTTAGAGCCGGGCTATTCCCCAAGTCAGGTACTGAAGTACCTACCTACGGTACCTTAGGTACGGAGTAGTGCGTCTACAATTAGCCTGTGGTAACGTGGCTCCACTTGCCGGTGTTTCTTAGCAAATAATATCCGGCTTCGTTCTCAACCTCTCATTTCAAGTCGCGTTGCTCATTTTCTTACACATGACAGGGTTCTCAATCTATAGCCGAGACAAAGTGTCGGGCATTCCTTAATTGATGGCTACGAATCCAAATTCAACGGCCTGGATCTTGCTGCGCCTTTTGGGACAAAGCCGCTCTAGTTTCCCGGCTTTCAGCCATCAAATATCTCAGCTTTGGATTCTCAGATAGCAGCCCGTCGGCCTCCACCACACCAGACAGGCGCGTCTGGAAGAAGCAAAACTGCCATTTCCAGATAGCCGTGCTTCTTGCCCCATCACGAAACATATTTCTGGGCTCCAACCGCGTCCCAGGAACCCGGACAGTAACGGCTGCACCTGTATTGGCTCCCCTTAGCTTGGCAGCATGGCTACCACCGGCGACAACGCGTTTGAGCTCCCCAAACTACGTTCGTCATTCGGCTTTGAGGTGAGTCTCAGGGCCTCAGTATAATATCTCGGGTCCAAGTCCTTGCGGCTGACGGAATACGCCTATAGAACGACACCGAATTCCTTGAAAATGACAATGTTGCTGGTACTCACCCCTTCCTCTTCTACGTTGCTCGCATCGAACCCAAAGGGACAGTCGCTAACTCAGATACTGTTGCCACGTATTCAGAGTTCTTTGACGTCAAGTTCTGTCCCTACCAGCCGTTAGATGCACGACCAGTGTTCGCCGCGGTCAGCAAGAAGCATGTCAGTTGTACCGGCCCCGCCAGCTCAACTTAGTAGACTGAACGGTACAGGTTGTCATCTGCACTCTGTCACAGACTGCCGGCGACAGCAGTCCTTGTGAAGTGATATCAGTAATCAGAGACGATGATGTAGGTCCCTGCCATGCTGCTATCGTCAGGTTTCAGTTGACTCTTGTGGTTGACTGTTTCTATAGATTGAAGCGTCCGCGTGTTGCTGCACGTGGACCAAGGATCCTTCCACTGGAGTTCCATATATCTGTATTGGCGGAGTCGATGCCAAAGTAAAGATTTACGACGTTATGAGCGGCAAGCTTTACAGGGTAACCTCCGCAACATTATCTGCATGCATCGATCTGTGCTGACTTTCGTCTGTCTCAAGTGCTTCACTGGTCATGGAGGTGTTAGTCCGTCGATTCCAGATATCGCCTTGACCGTAAACTCACATTAAACTAGGACGTCAATGACTTAGCAACCTCGCCCGCTGACCCTTCCATCATCGCCTCTGCTTCAGGCGATACGAGTGTCCGTGTCTGGAGCCTCGACCCAGTTCACAGCAAACGCCCGTGTCTAGTTATTCTTGCGGGCGAAGGTCACTCCTGGGATCTTTTGAGCTTGGTAGGTGCCTCCCATGTCTTGGGGTCCCGACAGAGCATGCTAATCACTCATCAACTCCTTATTAGGCATTTCATGACACTGGTCGTTACATTCTCTCAGCCGGCCACGATCAGATTATCAATCTGGTAACAGCTTCCGCCGCCTTGCCAAATATCAACGCTGACGTGATACAGTGGACTCTCCCAGACCTTCCTACCGAGGCTATCACTACCCCTATCCGCGTCCACTATCCTCATTTTTCGACATCGGCTGTACACAGCGGCATCATTGATTGGTACGTATATATGAACTCCCGGAATTCTGTAACTGACGGGATTTAGTGTGGCATTCTATGGCGACTGTATCTTGTCCAGGGCATGCCATGACAACGTCATTGCGCTCTGGAGAATTGAGGGATTCACATCCAAGGGTCCGCCTCCACCCCAGAGCATAACCCCGACGGCTCAGACCACCGTTCCGAATAACTACGACGAAGCGAGCCGTCTGACGCGCTCGGCTTTTGTTCCCACGATCTCACCCCAGTGCCCCTCCCAGTACACCATGCTGCTTCAATTCCATACTCCCAACTGCGGGCCGCAGTTCTTCATGCGTTTCAAGCTCCATTTCGTGCCAGGCCAACATCCAGTCTTGGCATTTTGTAATGCCGGTGGAAATGTGTTCTTCTGGGATTTTGAGCGGTTGATGGCATACCGAGAGTTCATGGAGGCGCTCAAAGATCCTGGACGAGATAGAAGTAAGGCGTTGTCCCATCCGTCATGGATGAGGCCAATAACGCGTCGCCACAAGGCGGAGGGAAGTAAAGGCCGACAGGGTGGTGCCGACAAGGACACGCCAGTTGGAAGTCAAACGAGCGGTACCAAGCAGACTGAGGAGATTGGCGAATACAATGCCGAAACTCTGGAGAATTGGGCGTCCAGGTACAGCCAAGAAGATCCCCACGAGCCTTTGAAGGCACATAAGACGGAGTCTTCATCGGCCAATTTTGTTGGGAGACAAGCGGCGTGGAGTCCAGGAGGAGAATGGTGTGTGGTGGTTGGAAGCTCAAACACGGCGCTGATCCTACAGCGCTGGGTCAATAAGACAGCAGCAAAGACAGCAGCAGTGCCAGTTCAAACAACGCCAGCCCAAGATCATTGAGGGTGGCATTACTCAGACCTAGAGCCCTCGAATTGGGAGACTTGAATACAATGGTATAGAAGTATCTTCTTCGGACTCGTCAGAGGGGTTCAAGACGGCCAGAGCGGCGTCATCCAGCTCGCCTCCATAGATAACAATCTTTTCCAGCGTATCCCTAGCCCGCTGCCGTGCCATCTGCCTTGCTCTCTGACCTTCTTGGATCTTGGTGGCAGATGCAGGTCCGATAGGGAGGACTAGATCAGCGACATAAAGCGAGGCCATGGCGGATAGTCGAAGATACTGCGGGTTCCTCGAGTATGGCAAATCTTGCATGAGCTCATCCATTTTCTTGGTGATATCGTTCATAGTGGCTAGTGCTTGTAGTCGAAGCTGTTCCTTTCTCTGCACCAGGCGGGCCTCGGGATTCTCCGTCTCGTCACTGCCGAAGCTATCATCGTGACCATAGGACTCACGGCGAGATGCTTCCTCCGCTTCCTGCGCCGCATGCTCTATGGCCAGGACGTGTTCACTGTGTGCATTGTAGATCTCGCAGCTTAGCAGCGCGAGCCAGAAGTCCAGCGCCGAGACGGTCTTTGGGTTCTTGTAGTCGTAGGGGTGCTGCTGGATCAAGGTATCGAAGTAGGCCTTGACCTTGCTCATATTGGCTGCGCGGCCCCATCTTCTTGCAGGTCCTCCGCTATTGGATTTCCCTTCATCGGGAGATGGATCTTGACCCTGTCGCATCAGGATCTCGGCGCCAACGGCCCAAAGGTTGTGGCGACGAACCTCCATCGGACGACCCGAGGGACGCAGCTGAAGCAGGAGACCATAGGCGCGAGACGCCTTATCAATCTCGCCTTGGTCGAGAAAGTGATGAATAGAGGAGAGCAGAACATTAAAGTGGCCTCCGCCCCGTTTACGCTGGGGGGGCTTCTTCTTATTTAGTCGTGCCTCTTCCTCACCTTCTGTCTCTGAGCCCCCAGTCTCGCTCTCAGGTTCGACGCTGCGTGCTGCAGACAGACCGCGGTGAGGGAAATCAGGAATCTGCTGGGATGGGTCTGGATCCGAATCCGAGAGGCCGGCGAGGGCGAATTGGGCAACTATGCTGGGAGGATGACTTAGAGGGTTGATGGAGTCGTGGGGGAGATGGGTCGGGAACGAGCTGGAAGGGTTGTCGTCTTGAGTAAAAGCAGGCCTCTTGCGCTTCTTGGACCTGCTTTCCTGTGAAAATGAGGGTGGGTCTAGTAGAGACATCTTTGTTGGTAGTGCGTTGTTGGTACTTATGAAATGGCGAAGGTTGAGGTAATGAAGTCTTCGAAACGCTGCCCCACCATTGCGGCCTTTGAGTTGTTTGCGGTGAGACGGAACTACGTGAAGGGTTTCAATAGGATACCAGAAGTAACATCGACAGACAATTGATTGTTCGATGTCACGGTTATTCACGTGCATGTACGAAAATAATAAAGGGCTTGCGTGCTCCAACGGAATATGGTGGTGAATCGATGATGCCTTTGGCTCACTACTTCTGCTCAGCACAATCCACCGCAGTTAGGCAGAACGTAGTGATCAATTCGAGCCCTCAGGCCCTCTTCCTACTGGACCAACCTTAAGCCCAGTAGCATCTCATATATACACATCAATCTCTCTAGTTTTACATAAACTTGTCCCCTCGGGCCACTTAGTTGGTTCGGTCAAAGTACCTCCACTGACCCTCGACGGGCTTCTCGTCAAGATCCTCCCAGCTGCGATTCGCTATCAGTACGGCTTCGGAAGGGGCAGCATCGGAACGCAGGAAAAACAAAAAGAACTTACACCTTGGTCTTCTCCATAGTCTCAACCAGCATGAGCTCGCCCTCGGCGACCTGGATGACCTCCTCAATGAGGCCAGCGCCAATCTTCTGCTCAAGCTCCGAGATCCTAGCGGCACAAGGTTGTTAGCTCCTTCAAGAATAAATCCGTCCATCATGGTGGAATGTAGACGCACTGGTCCGCAGTCAGCTGCGGCTCCTCCTCCCACTCGACCTTCTCGTGGTCCTCGAGGGGCTTGCGCTCCGCCCAGAGAACCTGTTCCTTTCGCTCCTCGGCCGTTCGGCTGCCCTCATGCTCGGGGCCCTCGTCCTCCTCGCCGTTCCACTCCTCGAGTCGGGCGTCTCCCTCCTCGTGCTTGCGGCCGACCACAAAGATCTTGTCGCCCAGCTTGACCGTGTGGGCCTCGCTGCCGTCAACGCGGCCGCTGGCGACTCGGAACTGGGAGGCGTTCTTGTTGACGAGCTCCTTGGCGCGGACGGCCCACTCGTTGTATCCGGGCGGCACCATCTTCTCGACGAGGGACATGCGGTGGTTGGTCACGGCCTCGACGGATTGGCGGTACATGGACGTCTCGGGGATGTTCTGGAGCTTGCTGAGGGTGGTGCCGTACAGGAACAGCAGGGTCGATCGGGGCGTGGCGTGAGTCCAGAGACCCGTGAGGCCGGTGGGAGTGCCGGCCTCCAGGTAGCGCGCAAACATACGAGCTGAAGGCCGCATGCTGGCGAGGTCAATTGGCAATGGCTTCGTCGTGGTTTCGAGGTTGGTGGAATGGGTCAGAGGAAATTGAATTGACCTCATTGGACTCCGGACCCAACATTGCCGCTCAGAACCGCACGTGCTAAATCACGTGCCCTACAACTCTCAGGTATGTTACCTTAACCATACATCCATGATTGCAGACAGGAACATCATCCTATGCTCCTCATTAACGCCTTTTCAGAACATGAAAATTTCCCAGGGAGTTACGAAAGGAGCCTTGCTTGGAGAATCTCTAGGCCTATCTAAACACGGGAGAGCGGCAAGCAACAAACGTCATGAGTCTTGATCTATTCTAGCAAATCCGAGAATCATAACCGGCCCAAAGGCAACGCTCACTCAGCATTGCATGGCGCCCGCGTCACTGCATGAGCCTCGGCCCCAGACATACTTAGATAGCCACAAAAGTCCCGAGACTTGCATGTGTAACGGGAAATTGAAACCCCTCACATCTTGAGTTGATTGATATCTGAATACCTTGGACAAGACAAAACCTGATACCTGCCAGACATATAATAACTAACATGTAAACTCGACACAGGGAAACAAAAAAAAAGGCGAAAAGACACAGTATGAGCTGCGTTGCCTATGAGATCACAGAGCTAAAGCAAGCTCGTGGTGGAACTTCGGTTGACTTTGCACCAAGTCACTCATCGACTAATGAGAATTGACTTAAGAAGACTCCTCGCGGCTCTTCCGGTAAGTGGCCTGGAGCACGAAATGTCAGCCCGTGTCACTGTGTCTATACTCAAAAGGCAGCGGCACGACGCACTTCTTGCTCAGTCTGTAGACCCTCAACAACAGGGGCGAGCTCGGTCAGAATCTCGTACGCCTTCTTGTGGTACTCGATTTGAGCGGAGATGAGCTCGGCAAGGTTGCGCAGGGGCTCGGGGGTATCGAGGACCTGGTTCAATTAGCTTCTGCACCTTCAAACCTAACCTATTCAGAACCTGTGCAAAACTCACGTTCTTCATGACGCCAACAGCCTCCTCAGTCTGGGTGACAAACTCGTCCTCGGCCTTCTCAATCTCCTCTTGAGCCTCAGGGCTCAGCTCTTGCTCCTCATGGGCCTCACCAGTATGCTGGTTGCCGCCGAGACGGAAAGTAGTGCCCTTGGCGTGGGCCTTGACAGCATCCAGGGAAAGACGAGAGTTCTCGACATTCTTACGGGCACGGGTAGCGAAGTTCAAGTTGGTGTTGAGAGTGGTGTTCCAGCCGGCAAGGAAGCGGCTCTGGACCTGGGAATCCTGGGCAAGACGAGCCTCGCCAACGCGCTCCGAGGCGAGCGCATATTTCTCCAGGGCGGTCGCGAGGGGGTCCTCACCAGCGCCGGTGTGATGCTGGTGAAGCAGCTGGCTGCTAGACAAGCTGGCGCGGGCGACGGCGTGGCTGAAGGTCTTTGGCTGGGGCTTGGCAGAGGGAGGAGCGACAAGAGCGGCCTGAGCCTCGGCGGGAGAGGTAGCGCTGGAGAGAAGGGTAACCTTCTCGCTGACGGTGCGACCGAGATCCTGGAATGTCTCCTTGATGTTTGGGGGGTAATCGTAGGCCTCGTTGGAGTATTGCGAGCTGTAAGCGGCGTGTGAGTGTTATTCTCGCATGCAACGGGGTCAGACTCGGAACGGATGGAGGAACCGGACTCACGTCACAGCAAGCATCTTCTGGTGAGCCTGCTTGAGAGCATCGACACGCTTCTCAAGGTCAATGTAGTCGGGGGGAAGCTGGGTCTGTAGGCGACATGTCTAGTTAGCAGCTGCGACAGCGCGATAAGGTGCAAGCAGCCCAACCCACCTTGTCCTCGGCCTGACCAAATTGCTCCTTGGTGTACTGGAAGGTGCGCGACGCAAATGGGGTAATCTGAGCCCCGAAGCTACTATTTTGAGGTGGTGAGCCATGGTCGGACTGAATTGGGAGGCCACCAGAGCTTCCGGGAGGGCAACCTAAGGAGACTGCGCAGCTCTGTTTTGTTTTGGAGGGTGGCCTTGGGGGAGCACCTACGAGAGGTTCTTGCCGAAGTTGCTGAAATCCATCTTGGCGGGATTAATCGGTCGACCGATCGAGATTGAAGCCGTTATATCGAGACGATGGCACAAACGTTGAGGGGAATGGGAGAGGGAGGATGATGCAAGCTGGAAGAATCGGCGTTTGCGTCAGCGTAGGTAGAGGTGCTAGATATGGGAACTGCTGTCAGAAGCTTTACCCTTTTCCAGGGGCTTACTCTCCCCAAGGCTCAAGGCTTCAGTTACATAGTGCGTGCCGGCGGCGGCGGCCAGGTGGCCCTAGCTCTACTGCTACAGCAAGGTACCGCGAGCAGCTGTCGGCAGGGAGTCGTCACGTGAACGTCATCCCTTGTCTTCCGGGTTCAAGGAACCTGACAGCCACTAACTAAAATGCTTAGTACCTAAGGTACCTTACCTACTAGGTAGTACGGATATGTTACAAGGGAAACGGTAGCTCTGATAAGCCACTTGATCGCCCATGTTGTACACACCCTCCATCAGTACCTTAGCCTTACAAGCCACGCTGATGACGAGTCCCCTAAACTGAAAGAATAACATGCTCAGCGCGGGAGCTACCGCATCGGAGACATGCACAGATGCAGAAGGAAATTTATCAGGCGGTTGATGGTAGAAGCACTCGGTACCGTAAAAGAGTCTAGACGTAGGGTAAATTGGTATATGTTTCGTAAGTTCGTGAAATGTTCGATAGAAACATCATTCGCGCCGCTCGGTTGGCCCACGTTGTTTGGCCCAAACCGCCAAGCTCAGTTCTGCCTATCTCTCCCACGCCGACCCTTCCCTCAGCCTTTCCTCACCGATGATCTCATCATCAGTCCAAGATGTGCTTGTTGTCCGCCCACGAGGGCTCCACCCCGCGGCATACAGACTCATAATCTTGAAGTGTCGGGTGCTTGCAATCCAAACCTGGAGTCGTCCAAAACATTGTCCAGTTGCACCCTGACAGCTTGTTCGTTCCTATCGACCGCTCAAAGTACCACTTGTTCACCGGGTTGTCCTTTCGGCTCCTCCAGCAGACCCCATCGGGGAAACAACCCCGGACCATGGCGTTGAACACGACATCGGCCACGCCGCCGCTGCCCTGACTCTTCCTCAGGACGGCAAATTTATCAAGATAAGGAACGTAGCGGCCTTGTTCGTGAGCAGTTTGGTCGTCCAATCCTTCCGGTCGTTCCCATGTCAAAATGGCGCCCCCTTCATACTCTCCGGCAATAATAATGCCGGCGATGTTCTCATTGACTCGCTTCAGATAGTCTTCGACATCTAGCTTGCGGCCAAAGGAGTCCTCGATCAAGTGAACCAGTCGCGGAAGATCGATGCTCTTGTCCGTCAAGCGAAGCCGAGGACCTCCAGGCTGAGGCGGGCTCCAAGGATTCTGCCGAAGATCGGGAAATATGGTAAGAGGCATACCTCGTTTGAGCAGTGTCGAGCCTGCTGATGCCCCAACGGGCGCTCT
This sequence comes from Fusarium devonianum, assembly GCA_017140155.1. Classification (NCBI taxonomy): domain Eukaryota; kingdom Fungi; phylum Ascomycota; class Sordariomycetes; order Hypocreales; family Nectriaceae; genus Fusarium; species Fusarium devonianum. Next base: position 38,728 of record JADBHU010000393.1, on the reverse strand, counting down.
CTTACCCGAGTTGGCTGGTGCGCGTGCCATTGGTAGCGACGATGAGAATACCGGCTTGTCTGTAAGCAGGTTATGAAGTAAAGGATTCTTCTTGCGTCGGGTCGTAACCATGCCTCCAAAGTCGAGATACGAGTCATCGTCTAGTGACAGTGTGTCTCGCGAGGTGGAAGCCACTATGTTGGCTGCCGATTGGGGCGTTGTAATAAGCGCAGATGAGGTAGACGGTAGCATCGCCAGTGTGTCTTTGGCCAAGGTCAGGTTCGCAGCATGAGCGGTGATAGATGCGCGAAGTTGCTTGTCATCAGCGAGAGGTGAACCATCCGGGCCCATAAGCTCCTTGAAAATTGGCTTGTATTCCTGCTCCAGGTTGATAAACCGATGGGAAGCACCAGGCCGACCCGTCATCGGAGTAGCTCCTAGTGGATCGAGAAGAATGATTCTTTCTACCAATGCTACAGGATCGGGCGAAGTCGCTTTGCCATCAGTAGGGTCGGCTTGACTGTTGAACTGCAACCCTGCAAAGTACTTGGTAAGGGCTAGGACGATCTTCTTTGCGTCAACTGGTTGAAAAACCGACGTCTCATCGCGGCTGATGAGGGAAGGTATGACAGGCATTACACCATGGCGAAGGATTCGATCGATGAAGCCCTGGTCCTCCACTGCAATGTCATGCGGCGAGAATGATGGAGAGGGTTCTTCCGGCGAGGGAGCATCGGTGCACACAAATGCATTCTTGACCACTCGGGCTCCGAGCTCTCCGAAGCCATCAATGGCCTCGCAGAGACGAAAAGCTTCATGCTGAAACGTCAGGCGATGCTCGTCGATGCCGCAGTCGATAACCACCACGTTCATGAGGCCCAGCTTGCGCAGCTGCGACAGTGTATTTGCTACCCCGCGGAGCGTCTCGGCGTCGATCTCCTGGGGAGCACGAAGCTTCGTGATGGCCACATGCAAAGGCCGCAAAGCATCGGACGGGTTTTGTTGCTGCTGGTCGCCCTGGACGAACTTGGGAGCCTCGATGACGGACTTTGGGTTTTTGTCGGCATACTTTTGGAGGTAGCCTTTGGCATCTCGCTTGGTTGCTGAGACTTCGAGGATGGAGACAATGAAGTCCTAGAGAGGAACGAGTCAGAAACAGTACAAGACCACTTGAAGGAAGAGAGGATACAGATACATACCCGATCAAGAACTCGCTTCTTTGCGCGGGCTGCGGATGCCGCTGACATGTGTCGAGTGGCGCCGGTGCCGAGACATGATTGCGGCGAGCTTCCGTTGCCGGCGTGGGAAGCGAAGCCGCGGGCCCGAGGCCGGATCTCGCTCGCAACATGCACTGAAGAGCGCTTGATGCGCGGCTCAAAAGTAGAGAGGCATTGCCCGCATCGGGATGCCTCCCTCCAGGCGCGGGGCCAACCCATGATGCGGAGACGACTGGGAACAATGGCGACTTCCGGCCCCAATGGGCGTGGGTAGAGGTAGTGGACGGGCTTTGTCGACGGGCAGCAGTTCCCCCCGGATGACCTGCGAATGTACGGGTCGGGAGCGGCCTTTTTTGGGGGGAGAAAGGTCAATTGTTAGCTGCAGAGCATCGCTGATGGGAGGGCCGCGCCGGCCGAGTTTCTCTCGGGCCTGGGGAGAGGTATAACTCGAGGATGCAACCCTGGGTACTAGTAAGCTGTGAGTCAAAATACAGTCGCAGCAGGACTTATTAGATGGGCTCGGGTAGTGGAGGTGTACCGACCTTTTTCTTTTTTGGCGGAGAGACTTGTGCGATAAGCTGATAAGGCTCAGGTTTCGCGCCGATGTCGCCTCGGAAAGATCCAATGCTATGGCACCGCGGGGACTAATTACTAACAAGACCACCAAAGGAATCTGAAGGACGAGCAAAATGTCCAATTGATACAATTAGCCACTGCCCACTTTGGTTGGTGAGAAACTACATCTGATGTCTGCCTCTTTCTCTGGCCAAACCCCACGAACCCCAGATTCCAGAAGCTTTCCCGCATCTAAAATAAACAAGGGGAGCCCCCAGCCAACTCGACGGCATCGGCCGGTTACATCATGCCGGTCCAGGCCGCCACATATTTATGCTGTGTAACTCGAAAAGGCATGTTAAATTGTTTGGTGATACTATCACGCTGCGTGGTCCTCTGTCCGTAGTCAGATGTCAAGAATAGACGACGTGGGCGATGAACTATTCAACCCCATTGGATCACTTTGCGTCAGATCATAGATGCTCTCCACTCCTCCCCGTCAAAACTTCATGATGAAGCATTTATAAGCAGTTGGTCCTAGGCTCAGGCGCGCCGATCTTGTTGGGTGTGTTAAGGCTCCGTCGTGGTCACGACGAGGGCATCTAGCCAATCAACCTAGAGAGGTATATCCGATTTAATGAGATAAATCCGACTCAGGCTAAAAGCTTCGCAGACTACCTTAATAAGAAAGAGTACATTCGCCGAAGCTCCCGAGTCGAGGCTCTCAACGGGAGACGTCCAAGTACACATTCCTGCTCAATTTTGCCAACCAAACAATCACTTCACTACCAAATTCATCACCATGGCGCCTACACTTCTATGGATAGGCCTCGGCAACATGGGGAGGGTCAGTTCCGTCAAGCCTCGAGGCATCTCAGACACAAAGCCTAACGAGTAGTAGGGCATGAGCAAAAGCATTGCCGAGAAGGGCAACCTTGACCAGCCCCTCCTCCTCCACAACCGCTCAACTCAGCGAGCCACCGACCTCAGCAACAGCCTCCCCGATGGTAAGACGGAGGTGATCAAGTCCCTCACCGAAGGCGCCTCGCGAGCAGACATCATCTTCTCGTGCGTTGCCAACGACGAAGCCGTCAAGGAGACCTACAAGACGCTCCTTGAAGGCGACGTCAAGGGCAAGCTCTTCATCGAGTGCTCAACCATCCACCCGGAGACGACCGAGGCCCTCGCAAAGGACGTGCTGGCCAAGGGTGCCGAGTTTGTGGCCGCGCCCGTCTTTGGCACTCCCGGGATGGCCGACGCCGGGCAGCTCATCGGAGTGCTTGCGGGACCGGCTGCCAGCGTTGCCAAGGCGAAGCCGTACTTCAAGGGCGTAACGTCGGTTGCCGAGATTGACATGGCGGATCAGCCGTACCGCAACGCTCTGACGCTAAAGGTCCTTGGAAACACTTTCATTCTCAACATGGTCGAGCAGGTCGCCGAGGCGCACGTCGTGGCGGAAAAGTCTGGCTTGGGCACTGAGCCGATCCATCAGCTCGTCGGTTCGCTGTTTGGGCCCGCGTACGCTGATTGCAGCACGCGCATGCTCAACGGTGATTACCACAAGCGCGAGGAGCCTCTATTTGCCGTTGACCTGGCCAGGAAGGATGCCAAACATGCGCTCAGTCTGGCTGAGGCCACAGGTGCTAGGTTGCGAAATGTCGAGACTGCGGATGCTCATTTGGCACAGCTGAAGGAGCACGTAGGAGCGAAGGGTGATCTTAATGGTATCTACGGAGCGGTGCGGAAGGAGGCTGGTCTCGAGTTTGAGAACAGTGGCTGAATAAATCTGATCCTGCTAGTAAAATCACCTTTGTAGTATCCCATGAATCGGAATCTAAAGACCGATCTATTCTCAACTCTTGAAGCCCCCATCTGTATCGCTGAATGCTACAGGGTAAGGTGTTTTTATAAGGTTAGCAGGCTGACTCAGCTCCCGCTCCCCGTGCCGCTTCATTGCTCAATAGACTAGGTACCTAGGTACGTAAGTAGTTGATGCAACCAATCCAGCAACAAGCTACCAACTGTCGACGCCTTCAATCCTCCAGCTCCGAAGAGACCATCCCAAGACTCCAAACTCGACCTCCTCATCGCCAGACGAAAGCCCTCCTGCCGGCGGGACTAGGCTCGAACGATCTCGAACGATACCGACCCTCCGTGACGAAAAGCGCAACCGCTGATATGGCCCAAGGGTACGCATAGCGCTGGCTTCCAGGACGACGCGTGGATGGGGAAAAAAGGGAGAGTGCTAACGGATCATTGTAATGTCTCTAGCTACGCTGTCTTTATTGGCCTCGTCATCATCGCGGCCCTGTGCGCTGCGTCGTGGTTCCTTTCCCCCAAGGGCGAAAATCAAGTGTCAGTACCGTCCTCTGACCCTGACGGTCGCAACTCTCCCTACGACGACAACGTATGCTGACCCTTTGCTCAACTTGACAGCCTTTGGCGTTCGTCGCTCATCCTGGCCATCGTGAGCTGCTATCTCATGTGGGCCATCACCTTCCTCGCTCAACTGCACCCCCTGATCGCGCCGAGACGGACCGGCATCCGAGAAGAGCGCCTCGACTAGACAAACCACGATGATGCTGCGAGAAAGAGCTGGGCAGAGGAACTGGACTGCACGTTGAGGACTATCAGAACACGCTTGTAATTTTATGTTGGTTGGGTTTGCCCCATACTGGTATCATGTCTTTATTCTTAGAAACGGAGTTGGACGCTTCTTCTATCAAGCCGAAATGCACTTTTACAGACCAGCTCGTCCTGCTCAGGCCCCACGTCGTGATTATCTAGCCGTGGAGGGCATCAGCCGACAGCAAGCCGACTTGCCCACTCCTTTGTGTATATCAACAATGCCCACAGCGCTCTTCCGTCTGCGGCCATGTTCTCACCAATTGAGTCCACATCCGCAAGCCCGGCGGTAAGTAGCACGGTACGTCCGACAATCCACCGCGAGGCTGCCCCTGCGATAGCCAGAAGACAAGCCGTGAAGTAGTTGCAGTCGAGGAGGATGCGGAGGGCCTCGACGTTGTTCGCCACGACGGCCCAGCCAAGTGAGCGCGCGGCGGCAGGGACATCGTACTCCCAGATGACCATGAGGATCGGGAACAGCTTAGTAGACGACGAGACGAGGAGCGCGGTCGAGACCGAGTTGGGCCGCGAGTAGCGAGGGAGGATGCCCAGGAGGTTGAGGGGAGAGAAGGGGGATGATGTGAGGAAACGGATGCTGACATGGAAAGCTGCTGTAGAGAGGGCGCAGAAGATGACTGCAAAGACGGGGTGTAAGTAAAGCTGGGGGAGTACCGTGAGAAGAAGAGAGAGGAAGAGATGCTCACGGAAGAAGATGTACTGGAAGACAATCGACTGCTGTGCTAGCTTGCCCAAGTTGCTCTGGCCCGGCACAGCATCTGGCACTGACTGCTTCTCGATGCGCGCCCAAGTGAGATAGACGTCGAACAGGAGGAGCAGGATCCCCAGGCGAACGACAGACGGCTACAAGACTATAATCAGTACGATCGGATTGCCCAGTTGATGAGACCGTAGACTTACATCTAACCGATCATCATCGCGCATCAATGTATTATACAGCAGATGCCGATAAACCTAGTCCTTGTGTCAGCCTCAAACATGGGACCTCGGCTTGGTTAGCAGGGCATTCTTACCTGGGGCTTTATGAGCACCATATCAATAAACAGCACGACAAAGTCATGCTCGACGTACTTGTCGCAGAAGCTCCCGCAGTTGCGACACACGGTGAGCCGGATGTTGTGCCCGCTGGCCTTGTCCCCTACGCCAGAATATGCCGTCCACAGCGTCTTGACGGGGTGCCGACACTCGATACAGACGGGCATATTTGCACCCGAGAGATGACCCAGCGGGTGCGGAGAGTCACCCTTTTTGAATTATCCCGTTATAGTTCTATGCGCTGTGTTTTGGGAAGGGCATGGCGTGGATAGATTGTGAGTTGGCTGGCATTGAAGAGTGGCCTTGCGTTTTCGGGCGTGACGTGGGGATAACCAGTGTCCAGACGCGGCGCGCGCTAAAGTAGGGGACTGTACGGGGACGACAATGATATTCGATCGCAAAGCCATGATAAAAGGACCAGCGATATAGCAGTTAATTGATCGCAGCACAAGCACAACCGAATTAGTTGTACTTTTCTAGATCAAGTTCACTACAATGATTTGGCCTTTTCTTCTGTTTCTTTTGTTACTGGCCCTTGGTCACCAGCATCCTAGACATGCTGCCTCTCTCTCTGGTACTAATCAAGCCAGTTGCTTCAAGTTATGTCATTCATTATCAAGTATCCTGAAGAATCGCGGATGCCCTCCCAACGCCACGCAGCTTTACAGGTATTGCCCACATGCAGACTCTTCTCCCAACCAGAGTCTCCGCTCGTCACATCTTCAATTCGCGCAGCAAGTAAAGCATCACCGACCTATGAACTTCTGCACGAACACCTCCCTCGCGCCGAGTTCTGGTGGTTATTTACTCAGTCATCTTTGCCGCCCTTAACTCCCGTCCCAACCATTCGTCCTCTAACAACTCCCTCGCCTTCGCTTCGACTGCTGCTCCCAATCTGCAGTGATTCCATCAGGCTCGTCGGCGGGCCCCCCAATGCTTGTTTCCCATCATCGCTGCCCGTGTCCGTCAACTCTATTAGATCGCCGTCTCGATCAGGTTTACCGCGGATCCTTTCTAGCTGCGAGCTCGGCTTTCGTGAGAGAGCACCCCTTAGCCAGGTCTCAACGGCTGCCGCTGCCTTGTCTAGTCCATTCCCTTGCTGTGTCGTCGAGCTGGTGTCTTGTCCTTCTCCCGTGTGACTCTCGACAAGGCCCGATGATTCTCCGGATTGGAAACCAAAGTGTGCGGTCTCCGAGCCCATGACGGACATGGAGGGGAGGCTATCCAGGTTCAGGCCCGGCATGTGTCGCTTCGTCCACGTCGTGAGGTAGTCCTTATCTGGCCCGGGCGCCCGCGAGTTATGCCCCATGGAGCCCACGCCTCCAGGTCGCCTCATCCAAGTCGGTAATGACTCGCCGCCTTCGCTGATTGCCCTTCCGGGACTTGACGTCACTGTGCCCGAGAACTGTGGCCGGTGACCTAGGGAGCTTTGTCGACGAGATGAGGTGCCCGTCGATCCTGGGGGATTACTGTACAGGTCAAGACTTTGCCGGGGCGTCGAGAATGTCGAGATAGTCCGGACGCTCTTCTTGCGCCGAGGGGGGAAGTATCCCATTGCGTTCCGCGCTACCCGCGCGATCTCGACTGGATGCTGTATCGAGTCGATTTTGACCCAGCGAACATGTGTCCACGGCTTCTCCTCCTCCTCGCCCAACTTGGACTCGGTGGGTGCTCCATTTGCCGGTCGGCTGAAAAAGTCATCGTTGGCCGCCCCTGACTTTAACGTGCCATCTTCAGCCGAGGGAGTCGGGGCCAGTAGGTCGACAGCATGCATATTGTGCCACGAGGGTGGATCGCATGGTCGTCCTCTAATATCACATGCATCCACCGGAAACGTCAGCCATTTGCGCATCTGCACGCTGTCTCGGGTCCAGAGCCCATTGGCCTTCCTGAAGGCGTCCTCGCGGCACTGGTATCTCAATATGAGCCCTGCGTATGTGTCCCTGGGCTCGACCTTGTGGATATAGACCATATACTCCTGGGGCTGGGGCTGCTCGGTGGCAACCTCATCAGAGTTGCGGCGCTTGTGCTTCCCGCCGAAATCGAGCCCCCCGTTGACGCCGTCGTGGCTCTCCAGCACCATGGCCCTCTTGGCCGCCTTGAGGGCCGCTTCCCGCTCTGCTCGAGAGCCGGTGCCTACATCACCTAGGCCAGGCTCCTTGGGAGGCGCAGGGCCCCAGGCATCAGCCACCTTCTTCGAGGCACTGCTGCTGGAGAAATCCCTCCCGTAAGTCCCCGGTCGAGAGCCGGCTCGGTTATGGGACTGGGACCTCCTGGAGGCGTCATCGGTGCCAGATATGAGTGAGGTCGCGAACCCCTGAACAGAGGCCCAACTCTGCGTCAGCGAGTCATTGAGAAAGTTTGTCAGATTGGCAGCGCTGTTGGTCCGGTGAGGACTAGCACCTCCCCGGGGAGAAGGAAGAGGGCTCGCTGAACGGCTGTTGGCAGGGCTCAAGGCGGACAAGAGGCCGTAGCTTCGCGCAGGGGAAGGGGAAGCGGTATGGGTATCGTGGACGTTGAGGTTGCGGCCACGACGGGAGCGGCTGGTGTCGCGGTCGCCGAGTTTGGCAGTGTCGTTTTCATCCAGTTTGCTGATGAGGCGGCGGTTTCGCGGCCGGACAGAGTCGGAGGATTGTGCGGCGGGTGCCAGGGCCGACGAGGACCTGTGCGGCGAGGGCCTTGCAGAGCGACTCGAGTCTGTCATGATGGCCGCCAGCTCGGCGAGGAGGGAAGCTCGCAGGTTCCGTAGGCACGGATTTGCATCAGTGCGCGGCACTCAAGGCACTGCTCCTATTGTCGTAGCCGCAGTCATCCAGTCTAGAGGTGGCCTGTCGATAAGCGGGAGACAAGATGTAGGAGACAGGATGGCGAGGCGTAGATGCACGGCGTGAGTCGGGACTCCCAGGGGTGGTTCGTTCGCCGACAGAGAAGGAGGACGAGTAGTGGATTGAGGCGTACGTAATATGGAGAGTCAAAACCGAGCTGCTCAGTGCTTCGACGTCGCCCCTGCTTCTGTGTTTCCTGGCTTTCGATGATGGAGGGATTGAAGCTGCTCAGTGGTGGCTGCTGTACTGCAGTTCGAGCTTCCAGGTTGAGGTGGTCGTGGTCTTGGTCTTGGGGCCGGAGCAAGCAAGGTTGCTTGGACCGGGGCCAGCGTCAGCCAAAGTCCGGGAATAGGTACCTTAGCTTAAGGCTAATGAGAACAAGGTACCGTAGCACGCAGCGAGGGTCCCTACTTAAGTACGTAGATGATGCAAGCGGCCACATTTGAGTCTCGGGACTCGATCAGCACTTGTCCAACTGTCAAACGCCAAATACATTCCAGCGCTTAGAAGTGGTTAGGCCTCGACTTGCCACTCCATCTCCCTTCCGCTGGAACAGGAGCAAAGAAAGGCGTTGGCTCCCGCGCTGGATGTACAACTTGGAACCCTCATCATACTCTCAAGTACCTTACTATGCACAAGGTACAAAGGCCACGAACCCCTCTTGACTTACTAGTGTGTAGAACTTGAGGAGCGGGCTGCTGGCCTCCACCTTGACCACCTGCTGGTCCACTGGAACCCGCACTTCTGTTGCTCCAGATTGGCTGCTTTGACCTGGTCCACCGCCGACCCCCACTGGCTCGGCCCCTGAAAACTGTCCCCAAGTCCCCTGAAATTCTTTTCAGAAGCCGCCCGCCGGGCCTCCAGCATAGCGGCAATTGGGCCACACCAAGTGATAAGGAGAGTAGTGGGAGATAATAATCTCTTAACTAACTACTTAGATAACATGAAAGGTAAAGAGTCAACGTACACACACGGTTTCTTCTCCATTTTGCGTCGCAAACACCTTCGGGGGTAAGAACAAGCCCCGAGACTTGATTGTGAGTTACGCCGGGGTTCAATTCTCTCTTGAGCGGCCAGTGGCCAACATCATTGTGCTTCAATCCTCGTACGGATTCGTCTGTTGTGTAACAGACATCATTTCAACTACCGGATTAAAAATTCCTTCCAGAATGGCTTAAAACTCGATTACATGGACTTCGTGATTTCTCGTCTTCCAACCGAGTCGTTTCGAAGGAATGTGGCAAATCAAACACTGTCTCGTACAGCGTGCCGGCTGCGTGGACCCATTTCCAATCCCCTTCACTTTTTGCAGCCTATCTGAACAGATGCAGCCTCATAGAACGAGCCTTACATATATCCAATGGTGCAGATGCGCCCGGGCCTCAACGGAAAATGACAATGCCATAGTGTCAGGCCGCCATCTTTCGTAACGCTAACTTTGCTAGGGTTCAAGGTGTGCAACCTCGGATTGTCTATGTGGTCACCATAACCATCTTGGCTTGCACTGTTTCGTCGCCTTTACGGTGGCTAAGCAAAAGCTTCTCCTTGCCCGAAGTACATAATCTCTGCATCTTGGTGGTCGACCATGAGCCACTTGTCATTTGCTTTCCACCTTCAGCCCAACGGCATGTCAAGATTGATATGATTAGGATCGGTACCGTTGATGCCGAAGAATTGAAACCTATCACACAAAGACAAAAGATGTAAGCCATGAGGTCACAACACGCCTGCCAGCCAAAGAGGATAAGAAAAAGGTAGAAATGCTTACCAGTCCTCCACGTTGAGTGTTGTTGGGACCGCATGACCTTGGCCGGATGCTGTACTCCAACTATCGGGACTCTGTCCTTCGGGCAGGTTCGGGTCCAGGTTCGGTTGCCACATGTTGGTATGCCCCTGAAAGTTCTGCGGCAGCATCCCATTGCCTCGCTGCTGTTGAAACTGGCCTGCCTGGCCTGCCTGGCCTGCCTGGCTATGCATCCCACACTGCCCATTTCCCGGTGGCACTGATCCCATTGCGTTATGATCGACCCCAGCATGCGTCTGAGTTGGTGACAGATTGGGAAACGCTGGCATAGCAGCACTGTCCGGGAATAGTTGGTCCGGTTGGAAGTTTTCCCACAGAGACTGCGACAGATTCGGGGAGTTTCTTGTCACAAGATAAAGATCCGGAGGTGTTGGGGGCACCGAGAAGGATGGATTAAAGGGGGTCGCTGGTCGGGTCTGTGGTCTCGAGTTTGTCCCTCCCATAAATGTATCGGCCGGGTTCTGTCGCACGTTAGGAGATGTTACTGGTGGCGGTTGCATCGGTATCGTTGTCTCTACCTTTACGGCGCTCGGCGTCTGTGGGCGAGACCTTTCATACGACTCCTGGGGCTGTGGAGTATTGGTCCCAAAGTCGATGGCCATCTCATCGTACTTCCGCTTAGGGGCGTCTGCTTGTCGGCTGCTCTGTTCTAGTTGTGTAAGGCTTTGGCGCATTCTTCGATGTCGCTTGCCCTCGGCCTTTTGCAGCCGCTCCTCAAGCACCTTGTTCCCAATGATCGACTCGAATAGGGCGTATACCATCTTGCCCACGAGCCAGACTTTTGAGATCTCCTTCATGGCCGACATGCAACTGCGCAGCCTGTCCTGTGTTACCTGCTGAATCGAAGGAACAGGGGACCTCATTTGGTAAACGTGCATGATGAGAGCAGAGAAGAGACTGTATACGACAAATGCCGGACAGTATCGCAACTGATCATGAGCGGCAAGATTTTCGACGATCGATGTGATCATGGCCGCGGCCTGGAACGCGATGTTGCGGGAAGGATAAGGCGAAGGATCAGGAAAGCGGGAGGAGCCACCAGGCGGCATATGGGCTCGATGCAAAAGACACAGGGTTGTATAGTAGTGAGAATGTAGGAGTGCCGACCAAAAGTGATGGCGAGGAACCTCCCAGTAAACAATCTTAGGACAGTTCTGAAGCCAGTCGGCCAGGGCCATGTCGCTGTGGGTGAGATCGATGGCATTTCGTTGTCGTCCCTTGGATGCTACCGAGTACTGCTGCGATAGGACCAGTCCCATGATCTCACACAACTTGACATATTGCAGGAAAAATTGAATGTGGATCGGGTCAGGCGGATACTCGCTCGCGCGGTCTGTTTCGTCCTCGATGAAATCGTCCTCTGTCAGCATTTCCACATCGGCATCGTCGAGGTTAATGTGGACAGGTCGGCCTAAGGCGACAGCAACAGACCGGTCGCGAGTGAATAGAGTCCACCAAATCCGCTTCCACAGCCTCTTATCTGCGCGGCTCAACTGTGACTGTTCGACGGATCGATGCATACCCGAGCCCTGCGCGACAATGGTTGCCACCCGACTCCAGTAGAAAACGTTCTTGGTGACATCTTCCGGCCCTTCCCAGTACCAACCCATGAGCAGTAGTGATTGGACGATTGTGACACGGTCGTCCTCGTAGTTGGCATCGTAAAGGGCCTTGGCGCGCTTGTAGAAAGTAAGAGCTGCCGGGGTAGTCGAGCCGTTCGCGTCCATCAGCTGGGGGTTGTTGCAAGCGCGAGTACCGGCAAGAAGTACAGACTGGAGGAGGAGTAGAGACGGAGGGTTCTTGGGATCTCGATATTGTCGCATAAAACGGGTGCGGTTGATGACGGGTACAATAGGGTGCACCCACCTGAAGTAGGCATCGATAAGTTCGTCGCACAGGGATCGTGGCGGAAGCAGGAAGGCTCCTCTTTGATGCAAGATATCAATCTCTACATTGTCAAGCTCGGTGAGACGGGCACGGGATCCGCGAACGTTTTCGGGCAACGGGTAATGCACAACATCGGCCGAGCCTTGACGATCGTGAACGAGAAGGGTGAGATTGGAGGATTCGCCGAGATATGCGACTCGTCCGGCCTCGGTAATTGGGGCGCGAGTGAATTTGGGTTTCATAACCAGGTCGAGATAGGTCCCGCTGTCGACTTCTTCTTTTCGTGCCTGAGCTTCTGTCAACGAGGTAGGGGGAGTCCCATTGTTGGAATGAAAGGCAGAAGGAGCTCGCGGTTGAAAAGCCATCGGAGTGGGAGCCACGGGACGTGGTGAGGGATCTTCAGTACTATCACCTCGGTCGCTGTATATAAGAAACCTTGTGGTTAGCAGGAAGAACAGAACTAGGATAAGGGCGCAATTCCATACCTATCGGAATCTTTGCTGGTCTGTCCACCTGCGCCTTGGGTCTTTTTGCGCTTCGGAGTCGGGATGCGACATTCGATCTGGAAGGCGACGCAGTTGGTACAGGGTACCCCGAGGCTCGCCGCATCGCATCGAACCTAGTCGCAAGACGTGGGTTAGCATCGTTGTTGTTGACGAAGCCAGGAGTAGGAGGCGTATTTGTAGTCGCGTTGCTTGACGAGCGCTGATGCTCATAGGATGACAGGTGGCAATGTACCTTTCTTGCATGACATGTCTGTATAAACCATTGTTAGCATTTGTTGATTTGTGTTGTAGTCATAGCGAGGGTCAAAGGCTATCATGCTGGTTTTCTAATGCGCGTTGAATGAAGAATCATGATGAGGTGGAGCTGGCTTTTGGTGGTCGCTGGTGCCTCGGCTCATATTGAGGGAATGGCACGGGGGTTGGTTCATGGGGCCAAGGTTCGGTAAACCACATGAATGGGTCAAGGGAGATGTGCATACCTCGCATGCGCGTGACGCTCGTTGTCTACACAAAGATAAAAGCGATCAGCTTTTTGAGCTTTCAAATCCAAGTTTGAACGAGCGACTCACCTCCGAAAGGTCAAACTTCCAGCCGATGTTGATGCCGCGTTGCTGGAAGCGGGCGGGGCGGGCGCAGAGGTAGACGAGGTCTGCAGACTCGACGGTTCTTGCTGCTGCTGCTGCTCTTGCTGCTCCTGCTGCCGCTCATACTGCTGCTGTTGTTGCTGCTGTTGTTGTTGTTGCTGTTGCTGTTGCTGCTGCTGCTGCTGCTGCTGCTGCTGCTGCTCCTGCTGTTGCGCCTGTACTTGCGCCTGTACTTGCGCCTGTTGCGACCCGTCGCCTGATGACATCTCGACGTCCATCAAACTGTTTCCAGCCGGCGGCGCACAGGGTAAGGTCGAGAGGTAGAGAAAAGTCGGGAGATGGTCGAGGCGAGGAGAAGAGGAGGAACTCAAGAGGAGGAACTCAAGAGGAGGAACTCAAGAGGAGGAACTCAAGAGGAGGAACTCAAGAGGAGGAGCTGAGGGCGCTTGCGATTCTTGGGCTGCCAGCGCCGACACTACCAAACTGAAGCACCAACCAAGATGGCAGGGAGTAAAGTAGCAGCCAGGTGACCGTACCCTCTCCTCAGCTCGGGTGTGCTTTCCAGAGCCTTCGCCTTCCTTGGCAGGGTACCTTGAGCTGCTGCCCTACCGCCTTGCGTGACTCTCTAAGGTTGTCTTGTCTCTTCAGTTCGCAGAAAGAGCGAACAAGTGAAGGAGTACGCACGTACGACTGTGAGCGCGCTACCAAAACAGGTCCAGGCGAACTGGAGCAGGACGGGACGGCTGTGGGCGTTCTGTGAATTCCGCCGTGGGTAAAGGTGCACTCTGCAGCTTGCGCTAGCCAGGTAACCGGCCGAGGTGCGTTTTAGCGGGGATGAGTTGAAGATCTGCCCGGAACGAGCAGCTAGTGCGGGAGCTTGACCGTTTTACTATGTAGAAGCCAAGACGACGGGATAGATCAGTCTGAACCCCGGAGAATTCTTGCAGCGCTCAGAAGAAAAAGAAAAAAAGGGGAACGGCTCTACGAAGTCTCGTTTCTATCCTTCCAATGGAAACAGAAAGATTTCCAAGGGGAAGGCGCAGAATAGCGGGATCGTCGAGGGGGGGAGGCGTAGACTCCAGATTTTCTGCAAGAATGGCCCTGCAACGTCGGAGATGGTGGAGGAGGGAACCCCACTGTGGCCCCCGGTGCTCCGGGCCTACCGCTGCAGTGCTCGGTCAAGGCACTACAGGTAGGTAGGTACTACCTAGAGTTGGGCAGGTAGGTACCTCAGGTTATGGACAGCAGGTACTGTAGACTCCCCGGCGCTCAGCGCTCAGTTGACCCTATGCAGAGCTCACAGAGCTCGGGCTCTGCTCCGTGATCCGTGGGTGATGCAGATGAATACCGTTTCAAGCACAATCTCCGACGGACAGGTACTTTCTTGGAGGGCGGGCCAGTAATTCAGAGTAAAGCGCGTTTAACAGAGGCTGTCTGAATGGCCGACGCGCGGGACCTTGTACCTGAATGCATCAAAGCGCAGCTTGGAAGGTCCGGAATATCAGGCCAGAAACAGGACTCGTTCAAATTGGTTGAGACACGCCGTGGATGCAAACAGGGAGGGATGGGACATCCCAGTGAGATTGAGCGCTGACGCAAGGGCATGTATATATATATGAACAATCTGGCGGAGCTGCGACATCTGCATAATGTATTCGACTGACTTGGCGATGGGGGCGTCACCTGAGCCCATTTTCGCCGTCACCTCGATGACAGGCCTATCTTTTTAACCCCTCCTGCTGGTGTAGATGCTGCCACTCAACCAGTCTAGCCAGAGCACAGCCACTCCGGGTCGGGTCGACGGGAGCTATGCCAGATCATGGCCATGCAAGTAGCTGCGCTACTTGTACCGTGGTACGTCCACCTGGATCTTGTGCGTGAAGCTGCGGCGCGGACGCGTGATGCTGCAGGCCTGACCGCGTGCCTGCGTTGGAGATTCAAGGTCGAGTCTCACTCTGCTTCGTAGCCACTGAGCCAATGGCCTTGAGGCATGGACAAAAAACCTCAGTGCCTCGATCGATACATCATCGACATCCAGACATGGAGTCTCTGGCTACTTCATGACATGACATGTGATTGGGACCCTAGCGGCGGCCAAAGACCCCATTTCAGTAGTCTCCCTAGGCCGAAAAGCAGGCTTATTCAAGTAGAAATAAGTCGCGTGAAAGAAAAGCTGGGGAAGCTGGAACTGCAGCCACCTATCCTGACGTATTGAGTACTGTATACTTGGCTTGTGATATCCCCCGTTCTCCAGGCGACCTTTATGCCTCTGAAAAGAATCCCCGTTCTGTGTCCGTCAACGGACAGACCTGATACCCAACCCTAAAAACTATCAGAGGTTTCCTAGTAGCCATTAACTCTCAGCCGGGCCCAATCACTCTCCCCGCCCTCCCGATGAGCTCCTTTTTAGGTTGAGTTTGGAAGCTGTTGTCATGCCTGCTCCTTTTCACATGTGAACCAGCTGCAAAACTGCCCTTCCTAACTGGGAAACCTGCCCCGCAAACTCCACACCCGAACCGCTCCCGAACCTCTGACCGGTCTAGGGCTTCACATTCACGTTCCTTGTCTGTGATCATAACTTGACGCACAAATAGACAAGAACAGATGCTGCCAAGAAACGATCCAGAATCCTTCTCATGCAGCCCCTTCAGCATAAAGTCACTGGGACTTGCGGCCATCTTCCGGCTCGATTGTGCCTCAGCCCTATGCCTTTGCTGCTCCACCCTAATCACATGGTTTCTACCGGAAACCCGGATAGATCAAGACAAGTTTAGTGAGGGACACCGTTCTCGTCATCCAGACTTTTCATGCCAAAGCAGTTTGACCATTGATCTATCTTCTATAATGATGCTTGGCGGTGTGAGCAAGTTACTCTGCCTTTACTGCTGACGATGCTGTGCCGTTGCTCTGGGATTTGGATACCAACTCGGCTCCGTTCACCGCCTCCGTCTTCTCATCGTCCATCTCAATGCCAGCGACGAAGGTGGCACTTACCAGTTCAAGCGCTGCGACAAAGACACACAAGAAGCTCGCGATTGCAAAGTGGCTGATGGTTGACCCAATTTCCAGCCACGAGCCCTCGTCCTTAACAACCCAGAAAAAGTAGAGTGTCAGAATGTCGCTTGCTGCCAGAACCACCATGAACAGAGCTGACGGCGCTACGCCGAGTCTCTTGTTCAGCACTCCCAGGTTGGCTGAGATCAACACAAACGGGATCATGAGCTTGAGGATGAGCAAAGCACCCTGTGAAACGGGGTCAAACATCGGGAACAGCCGATTCACGCTTTCCAAGCTGAACGAAGACACAGATGCAATATTGCCAGTGCTGAAGAACGCCGACTGAAGCAGCACCATAAAGAAGAGAGCCACTCGAGCGTCTGACAAAGCCAGCGGTCGAAATGTCCCCAGCTCGCGTTTCTGCTGCTCGGCAACAAGTGCTTCCTTCTCGGCCTTGCCTTGAGCAAAGGCCTGTACCGCATACTCAAGACGGACCCAAGCCAGGAGAGTGATGCTAAAAGCCACGTAGAAAAGCCCTTCGTATGAGATTGTCAGGATGGTAAACGTCGGCGCGCAGGTCAAAAAAATGACCGCAAGGCGATGCATGTAGTGGCTGTTGGGCTGCAGACGATACGCTAGAGGCATGATAAGAGACACAGCTATCATTTGTTAGTCTGATGTAGTTGTCTCGCAAAGTAAGCTTATCATACCTAGAACGGCCCAGCCTACGGCCTGATTTCCACGCGGAAGACCCATCTTGGCCTGGAGCGACATGGCACTTGATCTAGTGACAATCATTGCAAGAATAATCAGTCCGATCTATCGATCATTGATTAGCCCCAGGTCTCAGTGAAGCATTATAAGAACAATCTCACCTGAGCACCGAGGAGTGTCCTGCTCGTGTGGAGGCGCCTCTCCTTGCTCTTGAACGATGAAAAGTCTGACAAGATAAAGTCCTCAAGGACCAAGTATGCCAGACCAACCACAGCCATTAGACCGCCGCCAACCAAACTATTTGCCGTTAGCCGCCGAGGCTCTTTCCTAGACATTGAACATAGAACTTATCAACTTACATGAGAGGGATGCTCTCGATTTTCATGGCTGGTAAGAGTGTGAAAGTACTCATAGCCAAACAAGAGAAGAACCACAGCAAGCTAAGGAACAAGTGCGATCGCAAAAATGACATACCACATGTCGCTGGCCAGAAGGCACCCAGAATGAACAGTCCAGTCAAGATCTCGCGGTGAATGTATCCTAATGCCTGTGGCGTATTAGAAAGGGGCGAAGTTGATGGGGAACGAACTAACCAGTGACTGAATGACGCCAATATAAAGGACAGTGTTGAAAATAAGGGAAACAACAGATCCTCCCGACTTGATGTGGCCGAACAGTGCCTTACACCCTTGAGCGATACTAGCTCTGCGAGCGTAGACGTCTTCCCAGAACATAATGGGGAAGAAAGCATAAAAGTAATAAGTAGCTGGCGACTTTGAGATGGTGAAAGAAGCATAGAGCGCGGCCAGAATAGACGAGAAAAAGATCACCCCAAAGAGACTGCGCTGAGGAGGAATGCTTTCTTGAACCACATACAGGCTGAGGACGGTAGTAACGGCATAGGCGATCCATCCGAGGTAACCAATGGTGACCAGGGCGCGCAAGAACAGCCAGTCATAGGTCTGGAGGTAACGGAGGCCCTGAAGGCCTATGGAGATCAAGGCATCCGACTCTTCAATAGCCTCCTCGTACTGGCCGTTTTCAATGAGGGTACGGACATGGGCAACACGCTGTTCTGAATTATGGTTTTCCTCACTCAGGGCGCTGAAGGGTCGGTAACGGAGCTCTGTCGTCCTCTTCTTCTCCTCCTTGACTCGATACATTTCAAGAATCACTTGTGCATTAACCAGGGAGGCCTCCGCCTTCTCCTTGGTGCTTGCAGAAAGGAAGCTTAACGGGAGCTGACCGACGCCATTGGCAGGGAATTCCGCGCCAATCAGATAAGCCATAAGCGTAGCAATATCTGCCTGAGCAACATCGTGTCTGCGAACGTGATCGAAGCCCCAGTCTGCCGAATATTCGTCGTGTCCAGGTGCGACAGCATCCGGGTGCAGCTCGGGAGTGGCAACTCCAGAGCCCCAGGATATGAGGGGGGTTCTGGTGTTGTCAGGGTGTCCATCACCATGGCTGCCCCAGTCAGTCATGCCGTGGTCAGCTGTGAAGACAAAAGCAGTACGGTCGTCTGCATAGAAGTTCTGGATGAGCTCAGTCATCTCCTTGACACCCTGATCCACCACCTTGATGTTGTTGAGGTATTCTTTGGAATACGGCCGGTAGGAGTGACCGGTCGTATCGAGGCCCAGAAGATGGAGGAAGAAGACGACCTTTTCCTCGCGTAGGGCGGCATTGAGAGTTTCATTCTTGGAAGCTTCAGCGAAGAAGTCCCTAACATGATCAAACACCCAGTAATCGAGCTCGGTGGCATCCTTAGAAAAGTCCTCGAACTCAGGCTCGTAGGAGAAAGCATCGACTCTGCCAGGCACTGCGCCATGCTGAAACATGGGAAGAATATCGGGGCTGCCCCAACTCCAGGTATGGTGACTGCGGTTGAAAACACTGTCAAAGTTGACGGGGTTCATCTTCCAGCCTGTTGCGACAGCCGACACATCCTCGTATAGGCCAGCAATAAGGGCAACGTGTCCGGGTCGGGACTCGGTAGGGACACGTGTGTGGGATACACCGAATGTTCCATGTTCGAGGACTCGAGACCTGAGGTACGGAGCGAGTGGGCGGGGGACGAGATCTTCGTTGGAGTCGGGGTAGGGTTCGGGGTGCGACTGGAATGCCTTGTCTGCGCGGAGTCCATCACCTGTAGACGTATCAAGAATAAGCGAGGAGCTTCACCGTGTTGAAGCCGTGGGGATCTTACCGACAAAGAGCACCAGTCGGTCTGCGGGGGCCTTGGATTCTTGAGGGCGCTCAACGTTGAAGAGTCGCATGCCCGAAACTATTGGACTGACAAAGTAAATGTCGAAGATGGAGGCGATATAGACCAGGTGAAACACAACCGCAATGGCCATGAAGCCAAAGCGATTGAAGCCAGCCATGGTGAAGTGGTCGAATAATGTGCCGTTGTGACTGGCGATGTTCGGGTATAAGTCAGGGGAACGGCAAGGACGTCGAAAGAGAATATCGGAGCTTGGATTAAGCTGGAAACCACGGGTCCATGGCGCTAAGAGCAACAGACCATATAGAATTACAAGGCAACAATGGGAATAAAATGAACAAAAGACATCTACTGTATCCAAGAGAGAGAGGCAGGAGAACGAAAGGATACTGTTGAAGAGGATGATTACAAGAAACCAAATCGAAAACCGTGGCCAGAATGGGAATGACGGCCGATGATAGACGCGAGGGGTGGGAATCAAAGTTGAAATCGACGCGTCTACCTCTACCTACCTCTAGGGAGAAAAGGCTCCAGCGTCAGCGAATCACGAACCTGCAGAGGCCACACAGCGCCTTCCTCATGGGCCAGGGACCCGGGTAAGAGCGCTAGTGCCCCTGCGCTAGCGGCCTTACACGTGGTTGGCTGCGCCAGCCAAAGGTACTTGCTATTAGAAATTGGTTCAGCAGCCATAATTACTATACTAGTACTCATTGCTGAGCAGACACCGATTCAACCTTCATCAGACACAAGACCAAAACTCTCATTCCAGAGTGAGGCAAAGAGTGCCTTGTACTCTCATACATGACAAGATGCTTGCTCTTAGGCTTCCTGGAACGACTTGTTATCTGACGCAACGCGCGCTTGAGCCCAGGTCGTCCATGAAATAAATACCTTGATGGATGATGGAGTTGCAACCTTGATAAACTGAAGATTGAAGATCTCGCGCGGCATATCTCAGCAAGGTCCTCACTATGACGAACAAAGTCTGTTCTTTGGCGAAGAACAATGAGCCTTGAATTATCCAGCCGCGGGCCGAGTCTTTCGACAGACAAATATCTACACGAAGTGAAAAACAAGTTAGGGTATCACTAACAACCAACACAACCAGACACAGGCAATTACGACAAACCACCAGCACTATCCACCGCCTATTCTAGGCGTTCTGTCAACGACTTTACTACACGCGCGTAGAACCGGGACGCCTGAGGACGAGGGAACGTGATCTCCTCGACGAGGTAATCCGGCAGCATATCCATCAGCTCCCTGTCACGACTGGAGTCAAGCTGTGGTCGGTAGGTGAATTGTACATCCTCGTAGCTGTCCGCTGCTTCACTGTTCTCGACAGCTAGTTTGAAGTGAAGAGCTATATATCGAGTCAGCAGCTGGTTAACATACTCTCATACCGCCAATACTTACTGCCGTTGCGCCCAGTTTGGATGCAGTCAAAAACGTCTTCCATCTCTTCTTGTTTCACGCCACGCATGATCAGACCTGTCAAGTCTGTGTATAAATCCTCCTTGGCCTGAGCCGTGGCTTGCAACGCATGCGCCGCCTCGGCCTGAGCTGTGCGGCTTGCCAACCCGCTGGTCTTTATCGCGCTACCTGGCATTCTGGAGCTGGCATCTCCTGACCTGATTGCCGCAAATTTTGATGATAACGTCTTGATTTCGGATTTGGCTTCCGATAATGACCGATTGAGATCGTCGACTGTGCCCTCTAAACTCCCGGCCTTTGCTTCACTCGTCTCTAGTTGCTTACGCAAACGTTCGCCTTCTTTCGCGAGTGCAGTCTGAGCTGCGAGCTCTGCTTTGAGCTCTGCAATCAACTTATTCGCGGCTGTTGTAAGTCAGTAATCTTGTATGCGCAAAGGTTCTCTATGAGACATACCAGAGGTCCGATCTTCGGCCAGCTTTTTTAGCCGCTCAAAGTTACGTTCAGCTTCTTTCACACCAACCTCGCGCAGATCTCTGTGGCGCATTTCGAGGCCTTCATACTTCTTTGTGAGGTCTCCCAATCGCCGGCGCAACGTCACATCGCTAACATCATATCCTGCCCACGACTCAACCGGCTCACCGACGGGCGCTTCATCTCCTTGGATATTTTCGTCTTCCTCTGCCAAAGTGTCCAATTCCATATAGGCTTCATTCTGCGTCTCAGGGATCTCGTTTGGCGGCTTCAAAACCTGTCGCGGCGGACGACCGCGTCGTTTCGTAGCGCTCGCCGGATGCAGCATAGACGTGTCACTGCTCAACTCCTTCCTCGCAGATGCTGGGACAACTCTGGGGCGACCGCGAACTCCCTTTTTTGTAGCCGTCGCTATAACACTTGCGGGCGGCTCGATATCTTCAAAGGTAATCGTCTCGTCAGGTGCTTGCCGTTGCGGCTGGCGCGCACCCCTTGTACCCACGGAATTCGCCTGTGTCGCCAGTTCTGACTGCGGTTCTGATTCTGGAACAACGGATGACTTGCCGCTCGCTCGACGCGTCGTCCGAGGTGCAGATTTTGTGACCTTGCTCGCTGTGCCTGGCGGACGGCCGCGGGGTCTCTTGGTGACGCTCATCGTGCGCGCAGCTCGAATTTCGGACTCGTCGAAGGCATCGAGATCAGGCTCCGAGTCAGATGCGACGAGGCCAGCGAGCGGCGCCGCAGGCTTTGCGCGTCGTGGTGGCATTGGTTGATGATTCGGGTGCTTCCGCAACGAACGGTAAGGAAGTGTCGCAAGATCAGGCGCAAAGCAAGCGCGAAGGCGAGGTAACAATGAAGCAAACCAAGATTCTCTTGTGGCTTTGAACTTCAGGAGGGGCAACTACAGTTCGTCGCGGGTATGTTATTAGTTATACTGAGGGGGGGAAGTGTGTTTTCCTGGAATCCGTCGAAACCCTGTCGAGGTCTGCATCCATGTAAACAACCCGGCGCAGTTGGTGGCCGACATGGTCGGTGGCCCGTGCTCAGTTTCTAGCGCCAAGAACCCACTTCATGGCAGTAGCCGCTGAAGTACGTACTCTCTTAATTGCGCAGACTTGACCATCCCGCCTAGAAACCTAAGGAAGGTTATGAGTGTCCTGTTGCATGCGCCAGCGAATTGTTGCCGCGACGCGATTCATATCTACTATCTGACATCCCGCAAAGACTCCTTGCAGCGTTTTGCCTCCACCAACGACCAATCCTGTTCTTGTTGCACGACCTACTCAATAGGGCAGCAAAACACCCACGACATCGATTACGTTCGATCTGCTCAATATCTCCCTTGTCCTCAAGGCCTTGCCACCACCTCATGCCATCCGAGTCAGCCTCCTGGCTGCGCGCGGTCCTCGGCATGGGGGAACGACGTAAGCTCGGCGATGTCGCCATGGACATCTTGCTCTTTGCAGGCATGGTAAGTAGTATTGCTCTGACTTGCCCTTTCAATATTACGGCGTGACACTGATGCCTGTTGCCTAGATGACCGCTGGCCTCTACGTCGCGCGAAACTTCCTTAATCCGATTCTTAGCAACCTAGCCGACCCCGACAAGGAGAAGCACGACCAAGCGAGACGCCAGGCCAAGGCACATCTCGAACGACTAAACCGAAACAAACGAGCTGGGGACGAATTCGAGGATGAGAGCAGCGATTCGAGACGAGGGCCTCGACCCGAGGAGCTGGTCCTCAACGAATATGAAAATCTGGTTGCGCTCGAGATGGTGCCGCCAGAGGATATTTCAGTAGGATTTGACGGTCAGTAAACTCCATGCCCTACGTGCCGAGAAGGCGCTATTATTGTGTGGTTCATATCTCTGACAAAAGCGTAGACGTTGGGGGTCTTGAATCTATCATCGAAGAACTCAAGGAATCGGTCATCTACCCTCTGACAATGCCGCATCTCTACTCTCATGCGGCACCTCTGCTGTCTGCCCCTTCAGGCGTATTGCTCTATGGCCCCCCCGGTTGCGGCAAGACGATGCTGGCCAAGGCCGTTGCCCATGAAAGTGGCGCATCATTCATCAACCTGCACATCTCGACACTGACCGAGAAGTGGTACGGAGACTCGAATAAGATTGTGCGGGCCGTCTTTTCGCTAGCCCGCAAGATGCAGCCTGCCATAATTTTTATTGACGAAATCGATGCTGTGCTTGGTACTCGAAGGAGCGGCGAGCACGAGGCCAGTGGCATGGTCAAAGCAGAGTAAGTCCTGACAAAGCGGATTCGGCTCCGGTGGATGCAATCTAATTAGTGACAGGTTTATGACCCTCTGGGACGGATTGACATCTTCCAACTCTTCCGGAGTACCGGCTCGCATCATGGTGCTTGGAGCCACCAACCGTATCCACGACATTGACGAGGCCATTCTGCGCCGCATGCCCAAGAAGTTCCCTGTCCCGTTACCCGGAACAGAGCAACGACGACGTATCCTGCAACTCATTCTGCAGGACACCAAGACGGATCCCGACCACTTCAGCCTGGACTATGTTGCCAAGATCACCGCTGGTCTGTCAGGCAGCGACCTAAAAGAGGCGTGCCGAGACGCAGCCATGGTACCGGTCCGGGAGTACATGCGCCAGCATCGACAAAACGGGCTAGCAATGTCGACGGTTGACCCGACACAGTTCCGTGGGATCAGGGCAGACGACTTCCTTGGCCGTGAGGGAGGCCAGATCAAGTTGCAAAACACCCGACGGTCAGGCGGCGAGACGGACGCCGAGGAGCTGATTGCGGAGGAGCAAGATTAGCAACTCTCAGCCTGTTGAGAGATGAGAAAGCTGAATAGAAACACCCAACCCCGGCCATCACATCACTGCTCACTGCCCAATCAGCGAGGCCATGATATCTGTTTCTGGGGCTGTCACCGTGATACAGTACCTTTTACACTGTCCCCTATCTCCCCCACATTCTAGTGCGTCTCGAGTTTTCTGTGATGGTCGGTTCGTGACTCCGGCCTCCGTACAGTGCGTGCCGTAGCGCAAGGAGACGGCATTCTAAACGATGGGCCATGATGGTGCCGGATCACGTCATTTAGCATACCCCACCCAGAGTTTTCCGGGGTCCCAATAGCAGGGTACCGGAGTAGTGCTGATGACGCTGACTGAACCAGAGGTACCCGGGCATCAGCAGCACTCCGTTTATCGGGAGGGATGACCCAGAGGAATGGCGGCAGGCGGCAGGCGAGCGACGACCCAAACCCCGCATTAGCTGAATGGCGCTGCAAGCCCTGAAAGATGGCTGCGAGTGTTGCCTGTAAGGACGCTGCGGAAGCCCTGCAGGGGCTTTTCAACAGGGGACGAATAACGACATTCTGCCAAAGACCGCCGAGAGCGGGCGTGACTCCCGACTCCCGAACTCCCGTCCCTCGTCTGCAGCGCAGGTCGTTATCTTCTTCTCGTTGCCATCAAGCGTACGACTCCTTCCTTTCCCCTTTCAATACTCGATTTCTCGGCCTAGCTGGATCAGGTCTTCTCGTGCTGTATACTTTGGCGCTGTCCAGTTCTCAATTGGCGCCTCGCCCTTCCAGATTTCCTTCCCCGCCATCTCCTCTTCGATCTGTTGAATTGCTAGTTCAGCTGCACAGGCTCTGCAACACTCGCCTTTGACCGCGACAAAATCCGATTCCATCATCAAACCGAGAATGTCCGCCCCTACTCCCAACGACTCCTCCGCCAAGTCGGCCAGCCCGCTCAAGCGAGTCGATCTTGACGGCCACGACCTCCCTCCCTCTCCTGCACCCTCGAGCCCTCGCAACGGCCGCCGCCGTTATGCCCTTGCCACCGAGCTGGTATACACCGACAGCAAGGACCAATATGGCGCCTCAAGCATTCCTATCTACCAATCGGCCACCTTCAAGCAAACATCAGCCAGTGGCGGTCAGCAAGAGTATGATTATACGCGTTCCGGAAACCCCACACGAACTCATCTTGAGCGCCACATCGCCAAGATCATGAATGCCCAGCGAGCGCTCGCCGTTAGCTCGGGCATGGGTGCTCTGGATGTCATTACTCGCCTGCTCCGTCCTGGCGACGAGGTCATTACCGGTGATGATCTTTATGGCGGCAGCCACCGTCTGCTTACATACCTGGCCGCCAACCAGGGCATCGTCGTTCACCATGTCGACACCACTACTGTTGAAAACGTGCGATCCCGACTCTCGGACAAGACGGCCATGGTCCTGCTTGAGACTCCTACCAACCCACTTATCAAGGTCGTCGACGTTCCCGGTATCGCCGCTCTGGCCCACGAAGTTAACCCCAAGGCCATGGTCGTCGTGGACAACACCATGATGTCTCCCATGCTCTTCAACCCCCTTGATGTTGGTGCCGATGTTGTGTACGAGTCTGGAACCAAATACCTGTCGGGCCATCACGACATCATGGCGGGCGTCATTGCCATGAACGACGCTCAGATTTGCGACAAGCTCTTCTTCGTCATCAACTCCACTGGATGTGGCCTTTCGCCCAACGACTCCTTCCTCCTTATGCGCGGTGTCAAGACTCTAGCCATTCGAATGGAGAAACAGCAGGCCAACGCTCAAGCCATTGCGGAGTTTCTTGAAGCAAAGGGCTTCCGCGTCCGGTACCCCGGCCTCAAATCTCACCCCCAGTACGACCTCCATTGGTCCATGGCCCGCGGTGCTGGCGCCGTCCTCTCCTTTGAGACCGGTGATGCAGCTGTTTCGGGGCGCATCGTGGAGGCCGCTCGACTCTGGGGCATCAGTGTCAGCTTTGGTTGCGTCAACAGCTTGATCAGCATGCCCTGCCAGATGAGCCATGCCAGTATCGATGCCAAGACACGAAAGGAGCGACAGATGCCCGAGGACATTATTCGGCTATGTGTTGGAATCGAAGATGCTGATGATCTCATTGAGGATCTTTCCCGCGCTGTAAGTCTTTCTTGACATGACTGAACGAACAGGAACTGATATTCTCTAGCTTGTTCAAGCCGGTGCAGTGACTGTAACACTGGATGGCTTCCACGCGGCCGGAACTGCCAAAGAGGTCGGGGAGACTCCCCTCACCATCTGATGAAACGCAGAAGAAGTGTCTCATTGAAACTACAACAACAGTACCTCCCCCCTCACCCTTGAGGGCGAGGAAATGCTCTGAATTCTGCATGCGAGTCGACTAATCGCGCTGAACGCCGTGGCTGCAACCATTGTTTCATCTTGCCTGGTAGCAAGCAGCTGCCCATACCATATCGCCTCCTTGGCGAGTCCCTGCACAAAAACCAAAAGAAAGAAACGAAAAAGAAAAAAAGAAAGGGAGGAACAAAGACGGAAACAGAAGAAGCCTGTATCATCATCTAAAGCTGGCGTTGGAAGACATCATTACGGAGTTAG
Organism: Fusarium devonianum; assembly: GCA_017140155.1. Classification (NCBI taxonomy): domain Eukaryota; kingdom Fungi; phylum Ascomycota; class Sordariomycetes; order Hypocreales; family Nectriaceae; genus Fusarium; species Fusarium devonianum. Next base: position 12,451 of record JADBHU010000393.1, on the reverse strand, counting down.
GATTCTGAGTTTCTGGGACCTGCGACGGTTGGAGATAGACCCTCGTAAATGACAATGGAAAAGCCTTACGACATTATTTGCCTGTTGATAAAGGATTTCGGTGATGGGCAGGTGCTGACGCCTCGTCTCAGACGCCCAACCTGCGAGCATCTCGCCTTGCCTGGTCGGCTTCGTCTCAGATGCTTCTTTGACGGCTTGAGCTGACACGTTTGGGCCAGATGCGATGCTGGCAAGTAGGTGTCAGTATGATCGACAAGGGGAGTTTAGTCCAAGGATGAGGCTGTGAGGCTTACCTATGACCATCTGCATCGCTGCTTTCGACCTTGTGAGGCATCGAGTCTAGGTAAGGTATGTATGTATAAACGAGATCTAACGTAGACAAGCAACTTTGGTAATTATCACTGCACATGCCACTGGATAGTCTCCTGCTCATCAGTTGCTGTCCATGTTCTCCATACACCTCTATATATACTCCAGGCCAGGATTGGGAGATCATAGCCAAGTGTATGAACCGGCGCCTCGACTCGACCATCTTGCAGATAGTCTTATTCCGCGACCAACGCCAACTCACGTCGTCATGATACCGTTTCCGCATCGGCATAGAATCCCTCTCTATGCCGCCCATGTCTGGTTGGCCGAGTCTACGCGAGCTTGGCCGGAACCTGAGAGTCGCGCCCATGTGCTTGGGGTATGACGGCGTCGCAGGGAGGAAGAGAAGGAGGGAGCTGTTTTCCCTCCCACTCTCCCACTCTCCCACTCTCCCCTTCAGCCCTCACATCACATCTCACATTGCTCGTCGTCGCGCGCGAGGTCGCGCTGGTGTAACGTAGACGCTACCTCTTTGCCATCGTCCGGAGGGATAAGAAAGGCGTAGAGGCAAAGCTGCTTGAGGTGGCACACGAGAGCGCGGCTGCACCGGGAGAGCTTTCCGTCGAGGCATGGAACTCAACGACGACGAGGAAAGAGGGAAGAGTGAAGAGCGATGAGACATTGCGAGCACTGTATTGGAGAATGCGTTGAATCAGGGTCGGGTAGCTTCTGGTGACTGACAGCTTCTTTATGAGCCGAGATACAGGCAAAGGATGCTGTGACCCGACATGCCAGCAGCTCTTCAGCTCTTCTCTTTCAACCATCAAATCTCACGATAGCCTCACTAAAGCCATCGACACGGTGACGTAGACCACACATATCCCCCTCCGAAACCTCTACGTGCAGGCCCTCTAGACCGCCCTTCTAGAAATACAACGCCACCATTGCCTCCCCTGACCATACACGTCAATACCGCTTCGACTTGGGATCTGAGCCTGTCCACGTGCCGGCGCACACTTCTCTTCTCCCCTGCCCGGTTCGGCAATCCGCAGCTCGCCGGTGTCACACAACTGCCAGAGCGAACAGCTTGGAGCTGTTGGCAGTGAGATTTCCACGCGTGGGTGCGGCGCTCGGCGGGACCCATGGGGACGTGTGGGCAACACTTGCTCGCTTCTCCTTTCTGTTCCGCATCTGTCACCGTCGAGTCGCTCCCCGAGACCTGCATCGGGCATATGTAGGAGATGGGCCTGTGTGGCTGTCACCGGTGAGAGGACAAGCGGTTGGTGCTGGATCAGCTGAGTGAGCACCACGCGAAGTGTCACGCTCCGAAACACGCTCTAGAGTTAGCGGACGGACTTTATCTGTATGGACAAAATGTTGTATTCGTGAAGCTAAGACAGTCGGTAATTGACAAAATGGGTGACAAGGGTGTGTATACAAGCGCTCTCCTCCAACAACTCCCGCCAAGATGCAGATGCAGATGTAGAAACCTAAGAAAAGTCGAAACGGTCCGGCAGAACAATAGGGGCCACCAAAGTCCAGGTATACATGCCGTAGCAGACCAAGGCACTAACAATCTTGATCCAGCTCGCCGCATAGGTGCGGCCAACAGTTGCGAAGTCGCCATCCTGATTGGACTCGTCAAAGTTCATGGTAAGTAGAGTAGCCACCCACGCAGTCGCCAAGAAGAAGATGATGTGGAACACAGAGTAGTTGTACTGGGTTCTGGATCGCTCGTCATCGTGCGCAGGAGAATCGCCAGCCTCGCTCTCGTCATCCGAGAGTAGAGCATCGGCTGGGAGACTGCCCTCCTCAACAGCTCGGCGCAGAGCCTCAGCCCGCATCTCGCGGCGGGCGGTCGGCTGTTGCGTCACCAAGTCGTGCTCGTCGTCCTCAGGGAGACGGATGCCGTTTGAGTTGCCGAGGCCCAGACTCTGCGTTGCGGCCCGTGTGGTAGTGTAGGCAATAGTTAGGAGGGTGACGATGGCACCGATGACAATAGATGTAGTCCTTGAGGCCCGGCCGCTGATGAGAGGATTGCACACGTTGTCAGGCTCCATAGACACGGCCGACATGGTCAGATATGTGCAATAGATGGCAACCATGGCTGACTGCGCGAGTCCTGCTTTGGGGTTGAACTCCTGAACGGCCGGGTTGACTGAGATGAAGGAGACGCCAAGCCAGAGAATGAGGTTGATGGTGATGGCAGCTTGGTTCATCGAACAAGAGCCCCTAGCGAAAAAGATGTACTGGACAATGGTCATGGCTAGCGAGCCAATGTACATGCCCAGCGTGGAGCCAATCAAGACGAATCGCCAGAATCTCGAGTCGGTATCCTCGATCTGGGCAAGGCAGTACTCGGCCCAGTTGTGGGCGAGATCAACCAAGAGAACCAGTCCGAGTAAAAGGAACAGCATAGCGCAGCCGAAAGAGATGTAGTTGCCCCAGAATAGGAAGAACTCATCGGGAATGAGGAACGACAGGACGACGAAAGTGAGCCATGCAATGATTTTGGGGCCCCAGTACCCATTTTGGATGGCGGCACGAGGGCTTTTGGATGTCGCAACGCCAAAGAGCAAGCCAGCGAGGATGAGATGGAAGAGGCCGAGAGCAAAGTTGATCCGATGAACGGCGAACCAGCCGTGACATTGCCCCGTGGGACAATTGATTGTGACATAGTCGAGTGTCAACTTCTGGAGTTTCTTGATCGCCCACGGCGTAAGCATTATCCAGGCGACGATCGAGTTGACAAGGAGGAGGAGCGCGTATGCGATACGGGTTGCGACGCTGTTGCCGCACTTGCCACAGGCGCTGCAGACCATGGAGCAAGTTGCAGCGCCGCAGCAGCTGGCTGCGAAAGACACGATCTAGGGAGAATGATGAGTTAGTCGCTTGAAGAGCTGCTGGAAAGACGGTGGGAGTTGACGTACAGTGCCTACGCTGGGCACCGCAAGAAGCGGCAACGACAGGAGGGCACCCATCGTGACAGTTGCTGAGGGAAGCTTGGGTGGAGGAGACTGTCGCTCCACGCGAAGGTTGTATTTACACGTGCGCGAGGGCCCGGCGTTGAGTCGTAGACTAAAGGCGAAGCCTGGATATGTCGGTTTGCCTCTCGAGGTTCCCAACGGCTGGCGGAGATGGGATGATTGGAAGGCTGGGGCTAGAGCGTTCTCGTCTGCTCCACGTGAGATTACGTCGTCAGGCGCGACCAGCGAAAGCGGAGGCCGATGCAAGCACTTGCAAGTGTCAAGTGTTCCAAGTTGGGAGCGTGGCAATGTGGCTTGCCCTTCCCGGGAAGTCTGTGTGTGGCTGGAGCTCCAAGATAGAGCTGTTGGCGTGTTGGCGGGGTTAGAAAAAGTTCCGGGGCTTCTCCCGCTTTGCCCGGCTCAACGTGTCAAAAGTGGACGGCGTAGTCATCACCGGACCCATCATCCTCGGGACCCTCCCTCGGGATCTGCTTGGGGCCCTTGGGGCTCAATTGCTTATCAAACTCCGTGAGCACGAGATAACGAACTAGGCGCCGTGGCCCCTCCTAGCTCCGTATTACTACATCCCTCGATCTTTTGTCTTGCTCTGTAGCGACGCCTGCTGCTGTCCTGCCCTGTCTCGTGGGGCAAATGGGGGTTCTCTTATTACTACTGTCTTGCTCCCCTTCTCTCGTCCGCCCTGTTCCTAACATTCTCTCTTGTGTCATCATCTCCTTCAACTAATGGTTCTACTTTAAACTCACCGTCACAGCAGTGCTTTCTTGGATCAGCCACGATGCATCAGAGCCAGCAGCGGCGGCTGCGTCATTTGCGTATCATTGCAAGTGTAGCTGCTACTCTCATTTCCATCGCCTGCGGCACAAATGTTGGTTCCTGTCCCTGTCCCTGTCCCTGGCCATGAAGCTTGGCCTACCTGCAGACAATACAATTGATTCCTGACTTGATATCTAGTATGTCTACTCGGCCTGGGCTCCGCAGTTCGCTGAGCGGTTGAAGCTCTCCTCCACGCAAAGCAACCTGATCGGCCTCGCTGGTAATCTAGGCCAGTACACATTGGGAGTTCCCATTGGCATCTTCGTTGATCACCGTGGCCCTAGACCTGCTGTCCTTGGTGGAGCCGTCCTCCTGGCTGCCGGATATTTCCCTCTTCATCAGGCCTACGACCGAGCTTCTGGCTCCGTTCCTTTACTATGCTTCTTCTCCTACCTGTCAGGCTTGGGCGGCTGCATGGCCTTCGCCGCCGCTGTCAAGACATCGGCTCTCAACTGGCCTCAGCATCGGGGTACCGCCACGGCTTTCCCACTCGCTGCCTTCGGTCTCAGCGCCTTCTTCTTCTCTCTTCTTGGCTCCGTCTTCTTCCCCGGCGACCCAAGCGCTTTTCTGGAGCTCCTGGCCTGGGGCACCTGCGGCATCACCTTGGGCGGCTTCTTCTTCCTCAAGGTCCATCATGAGTCCAGCTACGAAGCTGTCCCCGAATCGGATGATCAATCCAGCCTCCCTTCAACCTCGTTTCAGAATGCCCGCCAGGATCCTTCGGACGAACCCAAGCTCTACCGCTCTTCAAAGGTGGTGGCTGAACCCGGTATGTTGACTAATTCCAATCATAGTAGTAGTAGTAGTAGCAGTAGCACTCGCACCAGCACCATCACATCTTCCGCTACGCCAGCCGTAGCATCTTCATCCAGCTCTGCCCCGGATCCGACGGCCTCTCCTGGAACTCCATTCGAGCCTGCAAGTGGCCGTGTGGTCGCCCCCGAGAACCTGGAGGACCTCGAGGCTAACGAGACGACGCCCTTGACGCCGTCTCGCCCGTCATCCCGAGCCGGCGAAGCTCTTGTTGAAAACCATGGCATTAATAACGATCGATTTCACCGTGTAGACATCCGAGGTTTTGCCCTCATGCGCAGCCTAAGCTTCTGGCAGCTCTTTATTATCATGGGAATCCTGGCCGGCGTGGGCCTCATGACCATCAAGTATGGATAACCCCTCCCAAGCCGCAACACCAGAACACATTAGGGAACTCGTCGGCTGACCTGTCTCAAGCAATATCGGCAACGACGCAAAGGCACTCTGGAAACATTATGACAATAACGTCACAGATGAGTTTCTCATCCACCGGCAGCAGATGCATGTGTCGACTCTGTCTTTCTGCAGCTTTCTAGGCAGGCTGTCAAGCGGTAAGTTGGGCCATGAATAACATCCTCTCGACTCGAGTGTCTCACAGTTCCTCTTCAGGTGTCGGCTCCGACTTCTTGGTCAATCGCCTCCATGCTAGCCGACTTTGGTGCCTTGTCGTTGCTTGTGCTGTCTTCTTCCTAGCACAAGTCTGTGCCCTGAGCATCGAGAACCCACACTTGCTAGGGTTTGTCTCGGGCTTGTCCGGCCTAGCCTATGGCTTCCTGTTTGGTGTCTCCCCTTCTGTCGTTGCCGAAACATTTGGCATTCGAGGGCTGAGCCAGAACTGGGGATTTCTGACCATGGCCCCTGTCGTCTCGTCCAACATCTTCAACATCTTTTATGGCAAGATCTACGACCGACATAGCATCGTCGAACCCGACGGTGAGCGAACCTGCTTGGAGGGCCTCGAGTGCTATCGTTCGGCCTATTGGGTGACCTTATTTGCCTGCGTCGCGGGAACTGGTATCACTCTCTGGGGGATCCGTCATCAACATGCCAAACATTTAAGGGAGAGCGACAAGGGTGACGAAGAAGATTGATTGCGCTTAGGGACATTGATCACGCACGATCAGTTTAGTATGGACCAGACTCTAGCTGGCTAGATAGAATGTTTGATTATTCCGACGGCGTCCACAAAAATGAAATGGAGAAAGGGGCATGGCTTGGATAATGTCCGTATCTAGATGTGGCACATAGACAGGAAGAATAGAGCGCTTGACAATGTTGCACAGGGCTACATTAAAGGAACATGAACGAATATAATTATTAGATTATAGACCTTGAACCACCTCTTGTCCATCACTACAAAGTAGCATCGAGGTCATATCCAATGTTGTTCGTTCCGCAATCGCTGGGCTGCCAAGTCGACGTTGTGTTGTCACAATACCATCACCCATTATGCATCCATGGCATTGCCGAGAACCACGCGAACAAAACCGAAAACCAACCCGCAACCCAAAAAAAGTTGGACTTTGAGGCGAAACAAGAAGCAAAAGTCAAGGGGTGACAAAGTCAGAGCTCCTGAATCTCTCTTAATCAAGCCATGTCTACCTGTGAAACGCCGAAATAATGCTCAGATCGTCGACTGGCACCAACGACAAAGACTGGAGTGCAGTCCCTCGCCCGATGTCAAATGGGACGTTGACGCCAGAACCAATGCATAAAGTAAATAGGTATTACCGGGCGGGCCCGCGCTGGGAAATGAATTTGAAACGAATCGATCGATTGGGGGCGTGAATCGAACAACAAGGACATGACTTCTGGGTGGATGGCCGCGTCATGTCGTGAGGAGTGGGCGAACAGGTTGCGTTATATCCTCTGATGATATACAAACACTCTTGGTGAAACACTGCACTGCCGCATGAGGGAATCCTCCTTGAAAGCGACATCATCGAGTGACCTTGCTCTCCTTTCGAGCTTCACTTGAGTTGCTTTCAAACATTGCACCAAGCCCACTTAGAGAGAACGGGTCGCTGGTCGAATGTAGAACGACTAACCAAGCAGCGACAATGTTGACCATGTAGTGAAGCATGTAGGCATGAGAGACGCCGTACATAGCCGCGTATAAGGCCGTTGCAAACAGGAGCAGACTGGTGACATAGCCAAACCCCCTGCTTACTTGAGGCACCATCTTCCCTGTTGTCAAGTTCTCCACGAGCAGGATGAAGGGCATGATTGAGAGGACGTTATGATGTGACGAAAAGGGCGTGAGCCAATGAACAGCGAGATTTCGAATCCAAACAGCCAAGATCGGTAGATTGATGGGAAGAATCCAGAGCATCAAGAGTAGAACGGATTGTGCGTAGTGGTAGTAGTTGGAATTTGCATCTGATGGGGCAGTGTTGTTGATACGGTGGGCTCGAACCACCGTAAAGAGTTGCACCAGACAGGCCACCAAGTAAGCAAACTGGTAGGGGATGAAGGTCGATACCAGGAACAAAAGGATCGCCGTGGTAATCATACGCCGCTTGGGTGTTGATGGCACGAACGCAGGTGACATCGCAAGACCCTGGTCTATTGTCGCACCCGAGAGCAGACTCAGCAATGTATAAAACAGCCCAAGAACCTGGGTTACCGCCTTGGTCATGTAGTGAAGAACAGCGCAAACTCCAATGCAGACCACACCGATGAGCGGCACAAGAAACCAGAAAAAGGGGTCGTCGGTTCCGATGAGGATGTCGTGCCGGTGGAAGTCGATGCTCGAAGGCGTCACATGTGCTCGGGTCAAATACTTGCTGAGACCTGAAAGTGACACGCCTTCGAGTGACATTGAAAGAAGCGTCAATGAGAGTAGCAACAGAGGGATGGATTGGCGAAGGCATAGATCCAGACTCTCAGAGAAGGAAATGAAGACGCCCGAGGTGTCGTAGACACGGAATTGTTTGCGCAGCACAAGAGCAACGGTCAGTAGGGGGAACGCGGCAAACACGGTGCGATATCGTATGTACAGTTTGCCTAAGCTGCCCCAGAAATCCGGCTGAATCTCGATGTGGATGCTAGATTCGCACGAGGGGTCGGTCCACAGCTGGAATGTGAGGCCGCTCTCGTCCCTCGCCTTCAAAGGTGGCGGCAAATAAGGAGCAACGCCATGGAGACTAACATCTGCACTTGAAACGTTGACAAAGTACTTGGACTCGTATGGTTGATCGAGATATTGCCGAACCAGTGGACTGAAAAGGGGTTTCTTGGCCTCGCAGTGAGGTCTTGTCAATTCAAGCCTGTAGGCGAGAAGAGCTGATCGAAGCGAGGGGATCTTGACTTCCACTGTCATCGGACGGCTCGCTGGCAGGTCCAGGGAGACTCCAGAGATCAGGACTTTAGCAAGGCTAATATCTTGCTTCCTGGAAAAGGCAGATTGGTCACTGAATTCTGCAATCAAGAAGCTGTGGGCATTTGAAGTAGCCTTTTCTATAATTGCAACGAACTGATGATCCGCGAGTTGATCCACGTCATACTGAAGGTACGAAAAGGGGGTAATCTCCCTCTCCCGGTCAACGTAAAACGGAAACTTGGTGGATGGTGTTGACGCAGGAAGTTGGATTCGATCTGAAGCCGCATTCTTACACGCGAGCCTGGTGGAAGCGGTATCATCGCTGGAGAGATCGATCTGAAAGGGGTACAACGAGTTGGCCTGTCCGGATTGGAAAGGATATACGCTGCAAAACAGAACCTCCAGTTTGCCGCTCTCGCCGGCCTCGTCCAGAGGAGCATCCGTGAGAAGCATGAAACGCTTGGACTCGGGCGAGCCCTGTGGAGGCACAGGTAGAAGGTGCGCTTTTGGCCCTGACTGCATACCAACCTTATCGAGAATAAGACGGTCTCCGGCTGGAACAAAAGAATTTGACATGTCGCTCAGTGTAAGGAGTGTAGTTGCTTCCTTCAGAGGCAGGTCTTTCTCTACTGTCGGCTCCATTCCCGTCAAAAATCGTTTCTTGAAGGTTCTCATTCGATCTGCTCGCGGTCTGGTTTGCGAAGCGCGGGAAACATCGACGATGTCGTACAGTGTTCTCGCAATCACTTTTCGGAACTGGTCGCACCACAGGATGGCCTGATGATCCATACTTGTCCATACGGTCGGGATGCCCGTCGTGAAGACCGTGAAGCCGTGTGTCGGGGGAACGAGGGATTCGAGACTCGCGTAGTCTGACGGGACAACTGTATCCAAGCCTCCACCTGCGATTGAGACCAGGGTTACGTGCCACAGAGGATTGTTGTTGGCCCATTTCTGCGAGTACGCCCGGCGCCAATATGCATTGATGTCGTCGTAAATCTGGACAATTTGTCCGTCGAAAGTAACCGGGGGGCGAGAGTGAGGCGCTGACATGGTAATGATGGTGTTGATGGAATTCGACTGGTAATTGGGCTGTACAAGCATGGCTCTTGCAACCACACCACCCATCGAATGGCCCAGAATGATGACTGAGGTCGGATCCGGCAGATGGTCCTCTCGAGAAACGCGTTGAGGATCGGAGTAGAGCGACAGGATGTAGCGGACAGCTTCATTGAGATACTCGGCTTGGTCGAGAAGCGTCTGGCCATGAAACGCGGTAATGTCTTCGTTGAAATCTACTGTAAAGAAATCGAGGCTCCGGATGCCGGCATCGAGAGCCGCGTGATCGTGCTGAAGGCTGTGATGAAAGTAGTTGGCTGCTTCTGAAGCAATAGGGCGGACCTGCTTGTAGCTTCCTGCATTGCCAGGAATAAAGAGTACAGGAATTCCGCGTAGCTGTTGATACATGGTCTTAGTGGGCTGAGAAACTAGGTGGGACAAAAGGAGTAACAAGGACTTCAAGGGATGGGCCAATCGACATACCTTGTCCTCCGGTTCAATGCCTTGCTCTCGATAGAGATACAAAGAATATTTCGTGGCAAAGCGGGTATGCTCTGTATCAAATTCGGCGAAGCGCACATAGGACGGGCGCATGTAGGACATTCGACATCCTTTTGGGTCGAGTTGGACGGTCACGAGAGACCTGAGAATGCCGATGAGGAGGGCAATACCCAGAGCAGAAGTGAGCAGGACGACGATGGAAAAGCGTGAGGAGCGGCGCGTGCGATGAATTGGCGAAGGGGATTGCGAGGGCGTCCTGGCGAGAGCCATGTCGGGAGTGGACGGAGCAGCGAGGGAGGTGGGTTTCATGGTGTTGGTCGACTGAGGAGGTTCTTCGTGAGCATGGCCATTCCTGCCATTCCTGCCATTCGAGGGCTTCCAATTGAGACTGCTGGGTCGCCGCGTCCGTGTCGGCGTGCTGTGCGTTTTTGAGCTGGTATCGGGGTCGGGGATGTCGGATTCGAGGGAGGATTCGTCACCGTCATCGGCCGACCCGGAAGAGCGCCTCTTCATGGAGAAGGCGCGTAAGGACTCGCCGCGAGCCTGAAGTTGGATAAGGAATGGCGAGTACTGGAAGAGGATAGTGGTCGGCGAGTTCGTGGGTGTAGCCGGGCGAGATCTGACGAACCAAGGGAAGACGTAAAGGTCAGATCAAGATCGAGAACGAGGTCAAAAGCTAAGATTCGAAGGTTAGCCAGGCTGGCACAGCTCGGGTACTAAGCGCCCAGACCAGCGCCAGCAGGGGGTACAGCGAGGGCGTAACTGAGCACTCTCCTCTCTCTGCAGAAGCCAGACAGAGAAAAGAACGCCCGAGGATCCCTGTGGACGAGAAGCAAGAAAGAAGAGGTAGAAAAAGGCCAAACAACTGGGGTGGCCGGGGGTTTGAACTCTGCTGGCAATTAACTTACCTCGCCGTATGTCGCGCCGTTTTAGAAACCTTCGAGGGCTAGGGAAGTCAAACAGCCAGCCCGCGATAAGGGTGACAAAAGTATCAGAGATCAGCACAGAACAAAGAGTTGCAACAAGCACAGAGAGGAAGACGATGGGAACATGGCGTCTTGTGCCCCCGGTCTTTCTAGATCCAGCGAATGTGGGTGGGAAATTGGATGTTGATGGCTTCTCTATCAGCCGAGTTGGAGCCACTTAGCGTTGCGTCTCCCCTTTTTCCTGCTGCTCTCTCCCACGCATCCATGCTTCTCAAAGCGCCAGCCACTCTAGAAAACTGGCCCCCCTAAATAAAGACATCCAATGACTTGAATGCTTTCAATGCCATTTCTTCGTCGACAAGCTGCAAGGAAGGTCAAGTTTGTGAAGTTTGATCCCAACAAGCAGGGAATCGGCCATCACTTGTCAATCTTGAGGCAGGGTTTCCCGCAGACGTTTAATTACAGGCATGTCAGCCATTGAGAAGGACCGTTTCAATCCGAAGTGTCGGCGATCCAACACATTCAACTTGCGGGACCACAGGCCACATGCACTAACTTGTTTAATCGAGGCTATCCTCCTCCTCCTCCTTCTCACGAGACCATTTCGTCGCCACCAACGCGTAGTATTCCAGATGCTGCGCTTAGCTACGTGGCGGTTGGTATCGAATACGTAGACTATATCTGCAAAAGCCCTCATCAGCCGCGTCATGGAAGCAATATCAATGCGCCCAGTAACTGACGAAGCCAACCGCGTCACCAGGATTAGATGGAGGCTCCCACGTTCTGCGTCGCCGCGCCATTTTGGTCCCGCCCTACCGCCTCGACGCCCCCCAGCGCCTCTCCCTTTCCAGTTGCCTCTTGACGTGGGAGGGCTGGTGCGTAGCTCGAGCGCGGCGCTCTCTCTTACGTATTTAGTAGGCCATTGAGCTCTGGTTAGGCCAGAGCCAAGCAGGGGACTAAGGTATTAGCTAGTGGGTACCAAGGAATATGAGAATAGCACATCGGCCTCGCTATTCTCATGTTTTTTGGTTGCTTTGATAGGTAGCCAAGCATGTTGGATGCGTGACGAATCGAGACTCGTACCTATAATCAGCCATGGCCGTTGATATAGCTATCTTGTCCATGGCGCAGGACGTGCAGAAGTTCTTTTTCTTGCTCTTGTGCTTGTTTGTACCTCCGTATACGTATCATGAATTCGGATGAATGACAAATCGTCACTTGCTAAGGGGCAGATGGATGTCAAAATCATGGTGGCTGGGAAGCCCAGCACAGACGGGAATGGCCTCGCGTCGAGCTTTACGTCACGTCGATAAATCTTTTGCAACAGGGCTATATACTTTTTCATGGTCATGAGAAGGAGGCTCTCTTCATCACCATGTCTGGCACAAGGACCATTGAAGAGTTTGGCCGTCTATATACATCCCTATACTAATTATTTCCAATTGGATGAGTACGGACAACGTTCCGGAAAATCGAGGGTCATTACAAGAAAATATCCTGGATAATATCGATGGCATTACCCCTCTTGATTCCAGGTTCCTGCTTCGTCAACCCTCCCTATAGGCCGAATACTCTACCGCAACTGCAGCAACATGTCGGTAATACCAGGATGAAATTGCATGCCTTTTGCTGAAAGCTCCAGGGCTGTTGTCATATCTTTAGCCAGAAGATGCATCCTCCCCCCCCCCTCCTCTACGCGCAATAAGCACGCCCCCCTCCCC
>JADBHU010000392.1:0-16555 GCA_017140155.1 Fusarium devonianum | reverse complement strand
CCCCCCCCTCCTCTCCCTGGGCCAAAGCATACCTGAGTTTGTCTGGAATAGTCCTTGGCGCAGCCCCATCTTAACTCTATCTCGCCTCTTCGTCCCGGAGCCCATGATCCTGCTTGGTTGAGTGAGCTCGATCATTTTCTCTCACCACTTGAGATTTTTTACTCCCTTCTTTTTTCTTTGGGCCATTCCCGCCCCCGCCGCAGACAATCACACTCATTATTAACAGCCGACCCCTTGTCGGTTACTCCTCTCGGTTTTCTTTTTCTTCCGGTTTGTCTCGGCTTCTGTGCCGCGAGGACATACCTCTCGTTTCCCCTTTTCTCTTTCTCCGCTCTTCCAAGTCTGCCGTTCCATGGCCTGGCACAGGAAGATCAAGAACTTCCGACAGCGAGCGGGACCTAGGCCGCCAAGTCTGGCGCCATCTGTGCACTCAATGACTTCCGACTCGTCAGGCTCAACCCAGGGCCCGATTGGGGCCTACGAGTTCACATTCGAATCCATAATAGATGCTAGGAACCTGGTGGTTGACCATTTGGCCGTCGATGTATGCGCTCCCTCTTGTCTCATCACCCCCGCACCTCGTTCTCCGCTAATCATGCCATAGCCCACAGCCGATGACAGGTTCGCTTTTCCCAGCCATACCGCTAGTACAGGCCGCCTTAGTATGCAGGACTAACAGCGCGGCAGAGACTCCGAGACGCTCGAGAGTAGCGTAGAGGACTACCCAGAAGAGTTTGGTCGCACGTATCATGCCTACAAAGAAGGATGTACGCTTATCACTGCTTTTCGTCGTTCGCCATGTTCTCAAAGCTGACCAACGACTCACTGTAGCGTACGTCTTCCCCAACGACATCTCTGAGCAAGATCGCCTAGAGTTTCAGAATGGAATCATCATGTCCAAGCTCTTTGACGGGCAATTACATCTCGCCCCCTTTTCCAAGGAAAATCCTCCAAAGCGGGTGCTCGATGTGGCAACCGGCACAGGTGACTGGGCTGTGCAGATGGGCGACGAGTACCCCACGGCGTACGTTGAAGGCATAGATCTGTCGCCCATTCAACCGCAGACCCTCCCTCCAAACGTCCGGTTCTTTGTTCAAGATGCGTGCGTCTCTCTCTCACCCACACACACACCCTTTCTTTCGCCACCCACAAGTGTCAGCTAGCTAACCCAGCCCCATCAGATCTGAACCGTGGAGTTGCACCGAAAAGTTTGACTATATCCATACCCGCTCCACATTAGGGAGCTTCTCCGATTTTAAGACCGAGATCGTCGAGCAGGCATTCGAGAGCCTGGAGCCTGGCGGCTGGTTTGAGAGCCTCGACCTGATGGCCATGTGGTACTCGGATGACGACTCGCTGGACCCCAACGGAGCGCTGTCCCGCTGGGCCAAGAACCTCAACATCGCCAGCGAGAGGATGGCCAGGCCGCTGTCAGTGGCGCACAAGATGAAGGAGTGGTACCTCGAGGCTGGCTTTGTGGACGTGGAGGAGCGGGTGTATAAGCTGCCCACGAATGGGTGGCCAGCCGATCCGTACTGGAAAGACATTGGCAAGCTGTGGAAGTGGAATCTTACCGAGGGCTTGAGCGCATTCACGCTTGGCCTGTTTAGCAGGGTTCTCGGATGGACTGAAGAGCAGATCCAGGTAAGTTTGTATTATTTACACAAGACACAAAATTGGGCGCCCTTGCTTATCAAACCTCTTTAGATTGCGTTGGTCGACGTTCGACGAGAGATGCAGGATACCAGGATCCACTCATACGAGCCCCTCTATGTCGTCTGGGGCCGGAAGCCTTTTCCCAATGAATTATAAGGATGGGAGGTCCAGAGTGCTTGGGCAGGGATCATACTCTAGCAGTCTTGCTCACCCTAGTCACCAGCTCGACGTGCAGCGCAAGTGGGCGAGGACGGAAAGAAGGAGAGACAATACCCAAAGAGAGGAGCAATGTGTGTGAGTGAGGAGAGAATAATTTTCAACCGCCAGGGTTATCTTTAGCGACATAGACTAGACCGGCGATCAGCCTGTCCAAAGGTCTTACTTACCAAACGAAGTTTATGATCCGAGCCAATTAGTCGAACCGTCAATCCGCTCAAGTCCGATAACCGGTCATGTCTTATACCGCCATTACGGACCCTTTGTCTCAAAAACGGATGGGCTTTCTAAACTTGTCACTGCAACAACCAAAACTGGACTTTCTAGTGATATCATATCTGATAGCCCCAATGGCCCATCGGCGACGTCATCTGAACCAATAACAAGCCATCGAGGCTCAAACGATGGATGTCCGTCATCCAGACTACTCCATATTTGCAATCAACGACATGATAAGGAGGGGTTCGAGATCGTCCATGGATGCAATGCCAGCACACACTCACAGGCATTAAGCTGACACTAACGGCCAAGGACAAGGTTCGTCTCGGCGGGGGAAACTTAGTTGTCTCTCTTATTTCTAGCGTGCGAGTTTAGGCGCATAGTACTTGTCTCAAAATCATGAGATCCCCGAGTTCTGCATCATATGCAACAAGGATGGGTTATTAATCTTGAAACACCTCGGATAACCAACCCCGCAGGCTTCACCGCCATCAAAAGAAAACTATCAGATGTCTATGGCCGGCCCGACCCGGCCCTTGCGTAGCGGCGGGGACTAGGGCGAACCTGTGCGGATAAGCGAGGGACTGGGGCTGGGGAGAGCGAGAATAAGCGAAGGCGAGTGAGATATGTATGTATGCCTGTTCTACAGTACGTGACAAAAAGGAAACATTCAGAGCAAAAAGGAAACCCTCTTGCAACGGGTACCGCTTGCTCAGTTTCGTGTGCCAGACTATTGATTATTGCATTCCTCTCAGCATGTGCATGGGTGGATAATGGGTCAAGATTGTCTCAGAAGTCAGAACTTGGATAGTTAGACCAGGCCGAAGTAAGGGGGTTACTTCGCGCCACTAGATCTAGACGTGGACCACCAACCACGCAGCATCCTCCCCAACCCGCTCCGCAGAGCCCGAATCAACCCCCAGAGCCCCGCAGTGAGAGCCGGGAACACGGTCCTGGAGCGTCCCGGAGATGCAAATTGCCTCGTGCTGGTGCTTGTGCTCATGCAGCCAGAGGCAGCAGAAGCAGCAGGAGGAGTCCCATGCGTCATCCACTCGAGCTGCCGGGCGTTGTACGTCGTCCCGGGGTTGTATCGGGGCGCCCCGAGGGTCCACACGACGTTGCCGCTGAGGATGTACTGCACAGACTCGACAAAGACGCGCAGGTCGCGAGAGAGGTCCGTCCGGGCCATTGTGGCTTGCACGATGTCGACGTACTGCGCGACGTTGTCGTGGATCATTCGCCGACAGAGGTCCTTGGCTTGGTGCTGGTCGATGCCCTGCTCGCGCATCATGACCCACAGCGCGTTGCAGACGTGCGCCTCGCCGATCTCGTTGGCGGCCGCGAGCTCCTTGTCGAACGAGTAGAGGTCGTTGGTGAGGCCGAGGGCGACCCACGCTGGACGACACAGCTGGGACCGAAGCTCGTGCTCGTGCTCGGGGATGGCGAGGCCCATGGCAAAGATCGTCACTCCGGTCAGATACCTAGAGCATGTGAGCTTGGAAACAGGCAGTCGTGTACGAGGCCCGCTTACATCTTACCCACATCGAGGATGCGATAATCCAGATACTCTTCCAGGCTATCAAACTGCGTGTGATTGCGTCGGCCGGCTCCCTTGTCAAACCACTCGGCCCACAGAGCGAGAGCGGCGGATCCCGACTCTGCATCAATGTCCAATACGGTTTGCGTCATTTTAGCCATCATGTACTTCCGTCCTGTTCGCTTCTTGTTATCGGCGATGCTCCTCGCTGCGCCTTCTCGGCATACTTCCATGGCCTCATCGTTCTGCTCGTCTCCCTGCACATCATGTTAGAGTACATACTAGCTCTGGTTCAGGTGGATATGGTCTCACCTGGGCCTTATCCACAGTCTCAACGACATCGTCGTGTAGAAAGATGAACTCGTTAAAGTAAGCCAGCACCTCCATCCTCTCTGGTAGTGTCTCTGGATAAGCTACCGATAAGAAGTTGTACTCGGGACCGAGGCTCGCTTTCTTGAGACCCAAGGGGGCGACATGTTCTCTCCAGTCTTCTTGGGCTCTGATGGCTCCCAAATCTTCGGGCCTCTGGCTTTGGTGGAGGCGGAGTGGTATGCCATCACAGAGTCCGTCGGTCTTATAAGACGATGAATCAACAACGGTAGAGTATGAATAGTCCATGTTGAGTTGTCAATCGAGCGTGAAGAAAGTATGCGGAACTAGAACGTGGTGACTTTAGAAAGCAGAACAGATTGAGCTCAGATCATGGCCTCCAAGTCAACAGGTTTTATATCTCGAGTCTTCGTCCCAGGCCACGTCTAGCTAGAGCGGATCGTTTGCCCCCCGTTCAACACACCTATTGCTTCCTTGGGGCCGATCTAGAAAGGTTGTCTCAGGACCCAGTGTTTTAAGTGCTGCACTGCTACCTACCAGGAAACACGAAACTCCACCTGTCAATGCACATCGCGCACAATCCAATCCTGCCTATCCGATTGGTGATCCTTTCGTCTGCGAAACTAGGATGCTCGCATTAACACAGGCCTGGGCAAATCATTATGTTGCAAGTGTCCGGCTAGCGTCTTTGATACCTATCTGGGTCAAGCTAGTGCTGCAATGGTAGGTCATGCCTCACCTGATTACATGAAGTCGTCTTAGGCCTGGACGATGGGATGCATGTATGCGGATCAAAGTACCTCGGGCGCTCCGGCACAAGGCCTAGACTCATTGATAAGCGGCAGTTGGTACTGTTATATCCCCTCAAACGACTGGCAGCTTTGGTTCTCAGACTCATACCATTCTGGTTTTGCTCTGCGCGCTGCTTTCAACATGAACGATTTCTCAAACAACTCAATCCCTTGGCCCAACCCTTCGGTCTTTACCAAGCCCTCTGCACTGCTTGCCATTGCCAATGCTCATTGGGGTGCCATTCTGTTGGGAATTCCGTTGTGTTACCTCTTCTACGGGGTTCTCTTGGCCGTCTACCGACTCTGTTTCTCACCTCTTGCTGGTTTCCCGGGATCCAAAGTTGCGGCTGGTACTGCGTGGTATGAGTTCTACTACGATGTGGTCGAGCGCGGGAGATACTACTACAAGATCAACGAGATGCACGACAAATACGGTGAGATCAAGCTACAAAACACACACCGAACTTTGCTCACCTAGACTGGCTAGGGCCCATCATCCGCATCAATCCCTGGGAACTTTCTGTTCGAGACCCCAGCTTCCACAGCACGCTCTACGTGGCGGGTTCTGTGCGACGAAGCCAGATCTACCCACGCTCAAGGGCGGGCATTGGTATTGATGGTAAGCAGTAGATGTCACTTGTGCCGAGCAGGGCTAATCACCATCTTGCAGGCTCACATCCCGTCTCTGAGGACCATGACCTCCACCGGATAAGGAGAAAACCTCTTGATCCGTTCTTTTCCAGACGTCAAATTCAGAACTACGAATTCATGATTACTGAAGAGCTCAAAATGCTTGATGAACGGCTTCGGTCCCTTCGAGGTTCCGACACCGTCATCAACATGGAGCACGTATACGCCGCGATAATTGGAGACATTATCGGAAAGATTTCCGTGATGAACCCACCTTCGTTTGTCACAGAAGCTGAATTCTCCCCTCAATGGTAGCCGAATTGAGCTCTCTTTGTGTTTGGTAAAGCACGCTGACAAGTTCATTCCCAGGCATGGCATCCTGTACAGATTCTTCGCCCAGATCACCCTGTACACGCACTTTACTTTTCTCATGGGGTATGTGACTGATTCTTTGACCCAATGTGCTTTCTGTTGCTAACGCTCAATAGCTGGCTCCGCCTTCTCCCGAGATCAGTTCTTTTGGCTTTGACTCCTGGAGCGGCTGGCTTTAAAGCCTTTACAGAAGTAGGCATCCAACCATCGCATTGCGTTAATGCATCGAGACTTGTGTTCACCACAAAGTCTCCCAGGAAAAGCCTAATACTAATCGGTCCAACCTTAGTTGATTGTCGATCACATCGAAGAGGCAAAACAGCATCGCCTCGACGGAAAAGTCAACGAAGAAGGCCGCCCAAAGACCCTGATTGAGCACCTCCTTGACAGCGACATGCCCGAGTCTGAAAAACAGACATCGCGATTAACAGGAGAGTTCATAGCCATTCTTTCAGGAGGCACGATGACCACGGCTCGCGCATTGTCAACCATCACGTACTTTGTCCTCGCAGACCAAGACATTGAGAAGCAGCTCCGCCAGTCACTGGCAGAAGCCATGGCAGACTACCCTGAGAAAATGCCACGATGGGCCGAGCTTGAAAAGATCCCATATCTTGCTGCGTGCATCAAGGAGGGCTTGCGGTGAGTATTGCAAGCTTTGCAGAAAGACTCCCTAGCTAAACATATATTACCACAGGATGAGCCATGGCTCCATGCGTCGTGTGCCTCGTTGTTCCCCCGACGTCGAACTCCAGTACAAAGAGTGGACAATCCCCAAGAACGTAGGTTGGACTCTGGCATTGCCTAGAATGTGGCTACGTGTACTGATCTATGACTAGACGCCGGTGGGAATGTCTGCATATATGATGCACACTGACGCCGAGGTCTTTCCAGAGCCTTTCAACTACAGGCCTGAACGATGGCTTGGACAGTACAACCCATTGATGAACCGAAGCTACATACCGTTTTCAAAGGGATCTAGAAACTGCTTGGGAATGAAGTAAGTCTTTCCTTTGAACTTTGGCAGGATGACAAAGCTGATTGCCCTAGCTTCGCATATGCCGAGCTGTACATGGCTCTGGCTGTCATGTTCCGCCCAGATGGTCCCAAGATGTCGTTGTACGAGACTGACGATTCGGATGTTATCCCTGTGCACGACATCTTTCTGGCTGTGCCCAAACTCGACTCTAAAGGCATGAGAGTGACGGTTCAATGATTACGGGCTTTTGTGGACTATGCACGAAAACCACGAGGGGGGCTGCACTGGCTTCTCTCGTGCCTAGCAACACCTGATTGACCGTTTACGAATGAAGAAGGAAAGGAAATGTGTGGAAAGTCTGCTCTCGAATAGTTGGATTGCCTTGTTTGGCTATAGAAAGACTTTGATTTGATCGCGTAAGCTCAACTATACATTTCTCAACTAGTCCGCCTAAGATTCAAATCATGGTGCCCAATGCAGGTTATCTAGCAAACTGTTTCAGGATTAGCAATGGTGACAAGGCCAGTTCTTAGGCAGGGATATACATACTTCCTATGACGCCGTTGACAGGAATGTCAATAGAAGTAGTGTAGCTCGCAGCGTCGCTCAGCAGATAGACATATGCGCCTCCCAGCTCCTGGATCTGAGCGAGGCGCGGCATACCGCCATAGTACTTCAGCTGCTGCTCCCAATCGGGCTGCTGTGGCACCCAGTAGGTCATTGCCGTCTCTACGAGGCCGGGAGAGACAGAGTTCACGCGGATGCCGTATTTGGCCCACTCCATGGCAAGGGTATGTGTCATGTTTCGGACGCCGGCCTTGCTGGCGCCGTAGGGAGCTGAAGGCACACGCTAGGTCTCGTCAGTGACCATGGAGCAAGGGTTTGTAGCCAACTATACTTACCTTGTTGGGGCGGTATGAAGCCATTGAGGCTGTAAAGACAACGGCGCCCTTGATATCCAGTTTGATGAACGCACGCGCTGCTGCTCGGGCACAGTAGAAGGCCCCAAAGAGCTATCAGTCACTCGTCAGCCAGGGTCCAATTACGAAAGGGCATACATACATTGACATTGAAGAGAGCAAGGATATCCTCCTCTGTAAAGTCTAAAGCAGCCTTGTGGTTTGTGCGACCCGCATTGACGACCATGCCATGAATTGCACCATTTTCTTGAACGATCTGGTCTACTGCTGCCGTAATGGTGGCCTCCTTGGTCACATCCGCCCGGATGGCTTTGAGCTTGCCGGGCCAACGCTTCTGCGCCGCGTTGAACTCGTCGCCAGGCTCAGCGTAGTCAATGGAGTAGACAATCTGGGCGCCGTTGTCCAGGCACGACTCGGCGACACCAAGACCGATGCCGCGATTGGCGCCGGTGACTGTGAAGTGAACTGTTAGTAACAATGCAGTTATCCCGAACAAACAAACGCCACCAAGTTCGGAATTTCGTGGTAACCTACCTGCGATGACTTTGCCGCCCAGCGTGACCTTTGTCTCATGTTGTTGATAGGACGGCATAGCTGGCGCGACTGAGTCTTTGCTCTTCTCTCCTGCTTGCTGACTCATGACGACTGATTTGTACGGGCTTGCTAGAAGAAGCTGTTGACTTGGTTCGTCTATATTGGATTTATTTTGAGATTAGCCTCTAGCAATTCCACAAGGAGGGACATCAGTCCCTAAAATGTCTCGTTTCTCGGTCGTGGATCATCGCAGCTTTCATGCAGCTCAACATTCTCTCCATGCGCTCTCTCCACAATGATGGCGACTTACATGTTTATCCTGGTTTCAAGCACCATTTTGGTTAGTAGGCGAAGCCCTCGTCTCGGGGGCTGCAGATCATGCCCTCTTTCGACGTAGACGCAGTCCCTCGAGACGCGCGTATCCACAGTAGCAGCATGAAATGACGCTCGATAATAGTGCAAGCAAAGTTTATTGATTTTAACTAGTAAAGAGCAAAGCGTGGCCCTGGCTGCACCTCTGTGTGCTCCCGCGGAAGCTGTGAGTTCAACAACTACTACATCAGAAGTTAATAATAGTGATACCAATATGCAATCTTTTCCATTTCCTCTGCCCCGGACTTCCAAGCGCTTGTGACCACCAGGGCTCACCCTCTAATCAGACGACAAGATGCATTTCAGCCTTTATTCTCCCGGTGACCATGACCCAAACCTTTGTCGAGATTAACTTGCTCTCTTTCGATACAAGCTTCAATAAACTTAGCTGGCAATACCCGCAGTCCTGCATCCTTGGCTTGACCAGCAAGAACTTCCTGGGATTTGCGCAAGTATTCCACCTTGAATGTTGACCAGAGCTGTTTATCCATAGCGCCGTCCATTAGTGGGAGCGGGTAGTAAGGGTCATTCTCGAAAAAGGCAAATACCAGGTGCTTGATAAGCATATCAGGATGCTGCAAGGCAACACTCTCGAGCCAACAGTTGCATAGGTTGAAGTCGAGAAGCCAGATCCGATTGGCACGCTTATTGAAATCGAGTACTGTTGTTGAAGCTTTTCCTGTTCGAGACTGCGTAAGCTGCTGGGATGGCGTACTGGCTCGAGACTCGGGGGCAATCCCTGCTTCGCTACCAAGAACAAACTCAACGTCGTACCCGTCGACGTTGACAACCCAATGCATGATCGCCAGAGCCTCCGCAATGGCTGTAGTATACTTGAACACGTTGAGTTCGAGGTCAAGCATCTGGTCAAGGCACAGATTGAAGTTTCGGAGCGAGAAGTTCCTCGACAGCGGCTGATTGCGGAGACGTCGCCGGCCAAGGTAGACTCGAGCAAGACAGTCTTTGTTCAGCGGGCTATGGATAGCGTCCTGTCGCATGTCTGAAGGGCAGTACTTGTCGATCAGTAGGTGACGGATAACCTTGGGCAATGGGAGGATTTGCTCGGAGGTAATAGCGGGAGATGGGAATGGGAAGTCAACATGCTCTCCAGTAAAAAGCGGTCGATTGTGACGCCACCATTCATCACCCTTGGGAATGTACTTGTAAAATTTTGGAACAAGACACTCGGGGGGGTCGGTCTGGGCTGCGAAGGCACTGTAGACCGCCGAGTGGACTTCAGAATCCGTGAGAAGAGCTTCTTCGAAGCCTAGTCTGGCAACCTTGACCACCAAACCTCCGCCTGGACGCTCAAAGACAAGACCACACTGCCCAAACCCGATCTTGCGAAACCCGATGTTCTCAGCTCGCATCGCCTGATTGTACTTAGTAGAGGTGGATGCGTTGCTAATGACCTTGTCGAGTGAAAGCATGCGCGCGAGAACCGAATCCGAATCCGAATTTTCACTCTCTTCGAAAACCGAGATGTTGTGTTCGATGTGCTCGTTCCTTTCATCATCTAGGAGCTGAGATAATGTTGCCGTGGCAGCAGCGTCGGCGCGAAGCTCGTGGGAGTCTGCGGACCCGGTGGAATGGCTGGGAGACGGCATGGTCGATGATGTGATGCAAGGAAAATCGAGTGTGAAGAGTTGAAGAGGTGATGGAAGGAAAATCGAGTGTGGAGAGTTGAAAAGTTGAAAAGTTGAAAGAGTTGAAAAGGTGATGGTGATGGGTGGGGTAAGAGGAAAGAAGAAAGAAAGAGCAAGTTGAAAAAGAGGAAGGTATAAGAAGATAATGCCGTGTACGTTCCGTGTCCTTTGTGATTCATGCTTTAGGCAGCCAACCCTAAAGTCTTAGGAACGAGACTTTTACGCTTTTGATTTGCAGTAAATATGCTAATGTTCGGTTATCTGCAGTATAATTTAGTTTCCGAGTGCTGAAAGGCTTGATACACAGAATGCGTGGCTCCAAATGCAGATGGGCATGCAGCTGCAGTAGACTCGTATAACATCAAGTCTTAACAATCTTTTGTGAAAGCAAATTATCAAATGCCATAGTTTGGAAAGATACGGAAGTGAGTGTGATGATTTGGTTACTATTAAATCTTATTACGTGAATCTGCATATAACATACCACAGCCGTCCAGGCAGCGCTATAATGAACGCTATCCTTGGCGCCGTTGGCCTGATGACCTTGATTATCTGTTCTCGAGCTGATTCTGCAGCTGGCACTTCTGCTTCTCAAGGTATGCACTATCAAATTTTGGTATTACCACTTTTCTTACTAATTGCAGCAAAGGTGGAATGGGGAAATGGTCCTGACTCTGGCGGCGTGATGTAGAAGGCATCTCTCGGGGAGGACACGTGATTCGCGTGCTTTTGGTGATGTGTGGGAGTCCTCTCAAAACAGCAAGACTTTGGGCTTTTGCACTAAGAATGACAACGAGGGTGCACCTCATATAACTAAGCTATTTCTTTATCTTCAGCCG
The DNA here is from genome assembly GCA_017140155.1 of Fusarium devonianum. NCBI lineage: Eukaryota > Fungi > Ascomycota > Sordariomycetes > Hypocreales > Nectriaceae > Fusarium > Fusarium devonianum. The sequence goes on along the minus strand of JADBHU010000392.1, from coordinate 5,514 downwards.
CCAAATTAGGCAACCTCTTTTCGCGTGCTAGGTTGGCTGAGTAATCAGGTGGGCTTTGTGAAGGCTGTCATCGGTATCCGAAATAACCGAAAGGAACAAGGGTTGCGTAATTAGATACGGGGACCGGGTCGTGTCACGGGACTAGACCAAGTGTGGCCCAGTCATGATGACAGTAAGATTAAAACCTCAAGCTTCTCTTGCTCTTTGTCAATAACTGCCTCGATTGCATATCGCGTTCAAGAGGCCGCCTGCTCGTTCCAGATGCGTACAATTGTCTTTCCGCGTAGCCCGTCTTCATCAATCGGGTTTGCTCCGAGGCGTCACTCTGTTATGCCACCCCACACTCTCCGATTCTCTCTGGTACCGCCAACTCTCAATCAACAAACTCAGCAACGCGGCCGAACCCGATTGTAAGCAAGGTTTCCGAGTACGGAGCCGATTCAGGCCGAAGGTTTTGTCACAGACTACGCCATGTTTGGGGGATTGCGAGCAAACAGCACCAATTGGGCTCATTCTCTCGTTTCACGTCAGCATTATCTCAGTCTCAGGATCATTGGATGTCTTCTCACCTTTATTTGTGTCCTGACTCTTTGGAATTTTTGGTCGGACCTCTCTTCTGTATACCAAAGGGTCACGACTCTCACTCCCGATAAACCGCAAATCTCTACTTCTTGGACAAATCACAATGACTCAACAACTGCTACCTCAGATTTCAATACCCCCCAAGTCACCGGTCCGACGACTGAAATAACCGCCTTCTGGGTTCAGTTGGCCAGCGCCCTTTACAAAGCCGAACCAAAAGGGGAAGAGATTTCTGCTCCGAAATCTCTTTCACAGTGGCAATTTGATCCCCATAACTCCAAGGCGCAAACAGACATTGATGTTATCAATTTGCCACAGGACCAATTCGAGTCATTGAGACAGAATCATGGAAGTTATGTTCGCAGTATGAGGAACCTCACCCTACCTTTTACTCGAAATAAGCGAGGCGTGGTAATGACCTCGAGTGGTGAAGATATCGGTATCGCAGCTACCGCTATACTCATGCTACGGCGAATTGGATCCAAACTTCCTGTACAGCTTTTCGTGGACTCGCCCAACAAGCTTCAGCACCGGCTGTGCAATGATACGTTAGCGAACTTGCAAGTTCAGTGTCTCGACATAGGTGACTTTCTCAAGGTGCCGCCATCTTCCGCCCTGAAACCTCCAAGCTTGGAGAAATTCCAGTTTAAAGTCTTTTCCATTCTTTTTTCTACCTTTCAACACGTCCTGTTCCTCGATGCCGATGCATTCCCCCTCCGCAGACCGGACCACCTTTTCGACGTGGAACCATTCAAGACGTACGGTATGGTGACTTGGCCTGATTTGTGGCTACCGACCATCTCTCCTCTGTTCTACAAGATCGCGGGTGCGGAGGACAAGAAGCCAGAAGTGACACTTGAGTCTCGGGCTTCCGAGTCGTCAATCATGCTATTCGACAAAGCGAGGCACGTCGACACCCTGTTGCTGTCCGCTTACTACAACTTTTACAGCCGCTACTATCGCCAACTCCATTCACAAGGTGCCTGGGGATCAGGCGACAAGGACACGTTTATGCAAAGCGCCTTGGTTCTGGGAAATCCACACTGGCAAGTGAAGAAAGAGGCAGAGTTGATAACAACTGAAGGAGTCAACTACGGCAGCGGCATATGGCAGGCAGATCCAGAGCAGGATTGGAGGCTGCAAACGAACAACACAGCAAAACCGAGTTCATATACAAAGAGAAACAGGAAGAGAACCAAGGAAATCGAAGCCAGCATCACGCCCATCATGTTTGCCCATCTCAACAGAGTCAAGGTCGATACAACACATCTGGCCCAGCTGATTGAGGAATTGGATAAGGCAGAAGGAAAAAAGGGTTCGCGGAGAATTTGGGGAAAGGATGTTGACTCGGTTGTTGAAGCTGCCGGCTACGATGTTGAAAAAGCCGTCTGGGAGGAGGTTATTAAGTTTAACTGCGACCATCTTTTCGAGGAATGCCAGAAGATACGCGATTATTACGAGCAGACATTTTAGACAGCCTGGTAATTCAGCCTTGGGATTCTTCAGGGGCACGTTTATCTTCGAGTCTTTACCACATCGACGCCTTTACATGCCACTAACAGGAGAATGGTAAAGCTATCATAACCGTCTAGCCCTGCAATCCAATTTTGCTGATGCCATAGACCGACGAAATCGTTATATGAAACCGTGTGACTTCCTTTACTTAGCAGCCCTCTTGTTTCTGCACCATCTCGTATCCCACTCCATAGCCGTTGCTGGGATATCTGACTTAAGTCAGTGGGTTGTTGCTGGCATTGTTCCTTTCGGGGCAGAGCAATCGGCAAGGAGCCTAACTCCACCAGCAGGGCGCACGTTTGGTATGTGAGTGCTGAATACACCGATCGAACAAGGTAAGACATCAGTATGGTTCTATACGCGCTTATTCTTTCCTCGTCCTGTAAAGATAGAGTGTCCAAAGGTGAGTCTATAAAGCAAGGCATATCTCTAATCGAATTATGCTGCTGTTGCGGTTGGCTCGTGTAACTGGCATCAAAATTAATTGACTCAGGCACGTTCATAGGCGACACCAGAGTTTCTTTGGGCTGTAATTCGAGACCTCGGATTTGAAGGAATAACTCCCTCGTCCAGGATGCTAACAAAGCCTCGTGCTGTATAGCTAGACGTTGACTTTGGGTACTGGTGCTGAAAAGGCCAATGATTTGGTACAGTACCATTGACTGTAAGCGAGCGAGGCATTCTCGAAAAGCAGAAAGGGCTTCGGTTTCTTTGTTTTCCAAGGCTTCTGAGGTTGAGAGATAGGTGCATTTTATACTCCCAAACTTTGAGGACTCAATGAGCTGATGTACCCCAGTTTCAAGCAATTGCTGAAAGAACTGTCGATTTGGCCCGTCTAGTGTGCAATAGACAGAGCAAACACCGAGGGCTCTTTGAAGAGAAGAATGTAGCCGGACCTGAGCTTTGCTGCAATTTTGAGGAGCGGAATGCAAGATGAACGGACTTGATGCAGTTGTCGCGAATGAACCGACGAATGAGAGAAGTTCCCTTGCGCAGAAATTCCAAGTCTCAATGTCGCGTCCGCGTGGCCAGATCTCGTGGGTAGGTAGTGAGCGAGTCACATCATGTACAGACTGCTCGTTTCGCTTGCGTCGCTGAGCGTCTCGTCGCTGAGCGTCTCGCCGGTGGCGTCTGCGATGAGTAGCCGGGACTACGCCATGCGCTCGTGCCTCAGTCGTTCCCCCAGTGATAACGTTGGTGCTTCCGCATAATGGCGTTCCAGATAGCGGGTGCTTTCCTCCGTCCCAAATGTCTGTTTCGGGATCAGGTAAGACTTCCTCGTCCGGCACTACGAGGGGGAGCTGTGGGCTGGACGAGAGCAACATCTGGCTCGAGCGAGGATACGCCAAACTCACCATGTCTGCAAATCTGTAGTCGCAAGACATGGTTTCGTCAATGTTTTCCACAGTTGAAGTATCGCTTGTCGGTCTCCACGGCTTCGGAGGCACCGGAACGGCAAGCGTTGGGCTACATTGCGGCATCCGAGCTGTGGCATCTGACTGTGATGTAGATGGATACGGATATTGACAGGGCAACGACTTTTGGCTGCAGCGATGACATGTTGGTATGCCACGGTCGCAGCGACGCTTAGACGAGACGCAAGCGGTACAAGACGTCTTGCGAAGCGACATGTTTGACGTGAGGCTGATCACGGATTCGTTATACTCCGTACAGGGGCAGAAAGGGTACAAGAGGTAGTGGGGAAAAAGACTGAGCAAATTAGTAAGCCGGCCGTGATGAGAACATGCCACTTCTTGTAACTAACTATGATTCTGCGGAGCCAAATAGTCATTTACTAAAATTATTTCGCGTTCCTTCTTTCTGGGGCTCTTGCATTTTTTTATTATCAGAGTGGACTATTTATTATAGAGATATTAAATTTAGTTAGACTTGGGCCTCGGTGAGTTGGACAATACGTGCCGAAAGTCTGGAGCATTACTTAGTCTAGATGCTATTTGTTTTGAGAAGTGATTATAATGTTTTTATCTGCTATTCTTTCCTCCATAGTAGCTTTACTTAATTCTAAGAATTCCGGTCCCGGCAGTCCCACAGTTACTTAGATCTCCATCCTAGAAATTGCGGTGGCCGTATCCACCAAGCCAACCACCCCCAGATCCTCCTTTGTCAAGATCACACCTTCACCGGAGTAGCTTTTCTCTCCCATCAAGTCCCAGTACATGTGGGAGGCGTCCATCAACTCTGCCCATATGGGCCACAGACTGTAGTATGTAGCCTTTTCCACCATGACATACTCTGCCTCCTTGCCATGCACTAATGCCCATAAAGACAAAAGGTCTCCCGCAGTCATTGTTTCAGTGGCACCTAAGACAAATCTTGCCGGAAGAGTTTTTTCCGGTTGGTCTAGGATTGCCCGAACGAAAATACCAACGTTGATCTGTGCATCGCCGATCAGGGTGATCGGAACCGACGGCGCAGTCGCGAGCAACTGAATGTACTTGTTCGCCCCAGCCGTTGCAACGGGGATGGGTTTGTAGAACGGGTATTGTAGATTTGACGCGTAGAACGTCACCCAGAGGAACGTTGTCTTGCGTAATAAGTCCGGGACTGACCTGATGAAGTCATCGACCTTGTTTTTCGAAGCGTAGTGCGGGATGAAAGCCCTGCCCTCACTAATTTGGCTTGCGCTGGAGAGTGTAGACCAGATGTAATGCCGAAGGGTTGACGTCGCAATAGCAGCTTTGGCCAGGTTGATGCCCTGGGTTAACTCTAAATCTATGGCCTTGTTCGAGCCAACAGTTGAAACAGAATCGAAGAAGTTGGTTGCGGCAAAGATTGCATGCGAACCAGCAAATGCATCTTGAAGCGAGGCGACATCGTTAGAATCAGCCTCGACGACTTCAGCACCCAAACCACGAAGTACATCGGCTGCCTCGCTCTCCTTGTTTCTGGTTACAGCTCGGACCCTATAGGCGCCATGGCCAATGAGGGCTCTGACCACAGAGCCACCCTGGGTACCAGTGGCTCCAATTACCGAGACTAAGCTAGCCATGGTGGTAGTTTGGTGACTTGCTGAGTTGATGTCGTTGGCGCAGTGAACTGATACTGTATGAGGAGAGAAGTCGATAATAGACATGAGATTTTTCAAATAGATGTCTCTCGGTATTTGTATTCGCGGTAGGCAAAGAGCCAGATCCCAACCACACCAAGGACCGAGCAAGAGATTAGTGATTACCCGTTAGATCATGTGGGGCTAGGGCCCCAGGCGATCCAACCTAGCAAGCTAGGTTAGCTAAAAAATTACGGGATAGCTAGAAAACTACGGGATATCGGCGAAGCCCGATTTTAGCCGTGATTTATACCCTTTCCGATCTTTTAATATTCATAAGGCGTCTAAAGTAATATTTAAAGCCCTAATAGAAGCAGAAGTAATACCTTTTGCGATACCTAAGGGGATAA